>RZGM01000052.1:0-259629 GCA_027886205.1 Fusarium piperis | reverse complement strand
GTTGAGGGGCCCGGGCCGGCCTAATCGGGTTAGCCGGGGCCTTACGGTACGTGAGGGTGGGCAAATACTTATTGCCTCCCACTGTATGTATGCATGTTGTGCAGTAGGCATTTGAAAATAGACTCAAATGGATACCGACGACGTGGACGCCTTCAGGCACCTGCCGAGTAGGTGCCAGATCCGCCTTGCAGCTGCAAGTGTAGAGTCATATCATCGGTGAAGCCTAAAGGAGTGCCGGTATTGCTTTTTTTTCTCCCGTTGGTCATCCGGATCCTGACCTGTTGCACAACATTCAGAGACCTCGGCTTTGGCAGTGACCATGGCCTCAATGCGTCAGCTATGGAGGAGTTCAAAATTCTTTTGTCGTCATCATTGAGCGCGGGCGCTTGTCGCTGTCCAATAGCCTGTCTCCCTTTTCACCTTGAATCCTTGCGAGCCTCCGGGCCCTCTTCCTGGCTTCCGGGCTCTCAAGTGGAACCCGAGGAGTGTTTGTCGGTACCTCTGAACTCACCCGCGGCAGGTCTCGTGCTACGAGAAGGCTACCTCTGAGAACCCGTCGCATGGCGCCCCGCTCGAGGGGAGAAGCCGAGTGGTCCAAGGAGCAAGCCGGGCTAGTTGGCCTCAGGGGAAAAGGGGGCGGCGGGCGAGCGTCCCGGTGGACTGGGTTGATCTGATGCATCCTGTCAATACGTACACGAAGCGAGAGTAGCGAGTCCAAGTCATAGACTACGGAGTGACAGATGGAGCAACACCTCCTGTCAAAAGAAACAAAGGCAAGGCGAGGGGGGAGACAAAGGTGGGAGACTTGTGCATCATGTTTCAGAAACGTACGGATAAGTCGAACCCAGCAGTCTGGGTGGCTTGATTTGTACTGATCACGTACGCAGGGAGCGCAAAGTATCAGGGTGATGGCCTGAGCAAAACTTGGATCACCGAGCGGCCTCAATCAATCCATCCATCCATCCAAGGATGGATGGGACTCGGAGGCTGCAGCACGTCGGTCGGCAGACATAGGTAGTCGAGTTTGTGGTCGACGCCTATTCGTGGAGGCTGGCCGCTCTTAGAGGGGTCAGAGAACTCTGTGCAACGGTGCGTTTGTGCCAGAGCACCTCCTCATGGCAGAAATGAGAGGATCCATCCGTCATCTCGTGTTGATTGCCATGACCCCGCAAGCCTTCGGCGTAGGCCGT
The DNA here is from genome assembly GCA_027886205.1 of Fusarium piperis. NCBI lineage: Eukaryota > Fungi > Ascomycota > Sordariomycetes > Hypocreales > Nectriaceae > Fusarium > Fusarium piperis. The sequence goes on along the minus strand of RZGM01000052.1, from coordinate 258,439 downwards.
GAGCTCCAGCGCACTTCCTGGGGCGTCCTGGGGCGTCCTGGGGCTGCAAGAGGCCCTTGTCCTGGCGTGGTCAGCAGCTGAAGGTGCTGGAATGGAGGGACAGGCTGAACAGGACAGGGGCTGTTGGACTGACCGCTGTTCGCCCCGGTTCTTCTTGGGATTCTCGAAGGTTTCGAAAAGGGGCCAGGGTTGGTTGGGTGGAGTTTGCGAACAGATGGAGGGAGGGTAGGAGCGAGAAGGGGTGTGTGCAGCAGGGGGAAGGAGCAATTTTTTGGCAGGGGCGGCCCTGGATCCCGTGATTTGCAGTCAATTGCCCATGACGGGGAACCGTGCCTTGTCGATCCGGACGAATTGGATTTAGATCCTGGCACGGCCGCAAGCGTCGAGCAAAACTTGCCAGTTACTTTGCGGCGACAAGGCAAGGCAGGGCGAGGGAGAGCCAGCGAGCGACCGAGATAGCTTTGCTAGACTTGACTGCATTCTCAGTTCTCAGTTCTCAGCCCTCGCTACTCCCTACCTCCCTTCTCCCTCTAGGCCCCGGCTCCGCAATCCGCAACCCGCAATCCCTCCATCGCTCGCCGCTCTTCCACGGATGGATGCCTTGCTGCCGGACGGATGCAACAGATGTAGCACAACCTCCCCTGGGCGACGACTGCTTCATGGAAACTCCGGACGACCAGGAATTGTTGGACGGCTTATTGCTTTTTGCTTTTGGACGCTCGTGCCGTCTCGGCCTACCAGCAGCGCCAGGACAGGACAGGACAGGACGGCCAATTAGCGGTTTTACCTTGCGTCGACTCTGCTCTGTCCTAAGCGAGGTGCAACTATGACGTCCACCACACTGAAGCAATGACGGTCCTTGTCTCCGAAATAACCACGACGTTTACAATACAGTAGATCTTGGTCTACAAGAGGTTGGCACTTGGGCCTTGTCTCGCTCGCCTTGGCGGCTTGCGTGCTTGGGCTGGGACCTCGCTCGGGGAAGCTTCCTTTGGGCGCCTCTGCTTCGTGCCCACATCAAATCTCGCTGATCTGGCGTTCTCAAAACAGACCACCGGGTCTCCTTTCTCTCAAACAAGGTCGCGCGCCACCAGGAACCTGATCGAGCCCAATCTCCCGTCTGCAGCCTTGCTTCCCGCCTGCGCCGCAACTGGGGCCCGACTCGGTGAGCAAAACTCACCGTCTCCTCTATCGGCGGCGGCAGATTACTCCTTACAGGGACTTTTTCCATGCCATTGCAGCCCTCAAGCGAAAGCCTGCATGGCATGGTCGCGTCCCTGAGCCCATGCTGTCGATCCATTACGCCCAGGAGCCCGAGCAGCCGATGCTACTATACACACTCTCTCCCTTGCCGTTGACCGACGACTACCGCTGCACCGACAACGCAGCATAGCTGCGCTTGGATCTTGCACTTAGTCCCCCACAGCACCGCGGCACAGCCGATGTTGCACGGCTGGGGTTATTATGGATGGCCTTCGGACAAATACCAGGATCTCGCCAGATGTTCGCCCGCAGAGTTAGAGTCACTTATTTGCCACCTCGGTCTCGCTGAGTTGTCACATCTCGCTTCAACGCTTGGCCATGTCTTTGGATGGCAGAGTGCCTTGGTTGCCTTGGTTGCCTGTCTGGCCGCGACACAATTGCAATTTCTGTTTTGCAATTTCCATGGGGGCATCCCAGCCGGGAGCATGGGGCTCAGCACATTACACTCTGGACCAGCGATGAAGCCGAACATCTGCCCCTACTGAATGGCCACCGCAAGTGTTTCAATACGTGTACCGAGTACGTTTACGACTTTGTGATTCAAGGCGGTATCGGGAGCTCATGAGCATCATCGAATTCGGTTGCGCCACGTCGTGTGGGTATTTCTGGCAACAACAAGGACCGCGGCCCTTGGTTGTATTCCGAACCAAAGTTTCTTTTTGAACCGAGAGCGAGATGTCACGAAAATTTCAGATCCCATCCGGCGGCATTGAGCCAAGTCATCTCACGGCGGAGTGTCTACTCAGCCTCGTCTTTGGAGACACAGGCGGTCTGCGGTCTGGACAAACAGCGGGATATTGCATTCTTGCTATACCCAAGCTTTTTCCCACACCCTCCCTATGGACAGCCTGGCTGTCAGAAATCCTCCATTACGTCTACTTACGTCACTAATAACCCATATAGAAAATCCGATCGATCGTGACGGAAGCGAAGTGGCCTAAGCCGCAATTACCATAACCTGCCAAAGTCCTCATCACAGGAACTCCAACACACCTTATTACTCGACCGTACACCAAACCCTCGGATCACCGTGGTTCGATGAGCTATCAATTGTTGGCATTCATCCTTGGGAACTCTGCAACCTAGACACAGAGAGGCGCTGTCCAGAAAAGGAGGCGCTGAGAGCTGCGTTGAGCTTGATCAGCCACTCGCTTCAACAACCAGGATGCCCTGCAACCTTTCAGGACTAGGAACTTCTGCAATCGGATCATAATTTCTCTCGGCATGTAGCAAGCCAAATCGAGAAGAGCAGCGACATTTACCCCAGACTGTCTTGCTCGACAGCGAATGTCGTTTGAGGCCAGCTTCGTCAAACCGACGCAGGCAACCGCGCAGGGTTGAAACGGAGAACCTACCTATTCACTGCTGACCCGGGCATTTCTAATCATAGGTAGTCCCGACGTGCAATTGGGTGGGAGTTCTTATCTCAGCCGGGTCCCTGTCAAGAAACCTCACATGTCGCATTTCTTCTAGGATATCTTCCTTGTCAAGCTGGTTGGGTCTGCATGTATCCGTGTTTCTTCCGGCTTCACTGTGGCACAGCGACTTGGTTGCCTTGAACAACACTGGGAAGGGCTGAGTTGTAATGGATGCTTACCACAGCCGCACCTGCGGTCCGGCTCTCAGGACTCACGCCATCACAGCCTGCTGGATAGATGCTATCGGGGACGGTCTTCCCCGCGTCTGAGTCGGAGATGGTTATCGTGAGCCGGAGCTATATTCAACCACAAACGTTATCACTCTATCGGCCGGAGAATGACTCAACACGGATTTACCTCAAGGACTTGTATTCACCTATTGACCCTTCACGGGATGCGGGGGTCGCAACGGTTGCGCAATAATTGGTCAAGCCGTGAGGGCGGGCAGTTCCTGTCGCACCGCTGTGAAGCAAACCAACCTGGTTAGCCATGTGCCTAGCGATCTTGGCCATGAAATCCTATTGAGCCGGTTCCCCGTCCCGGGAGGCACACACTCTCTCCCTCGTCTATCACCACGCTGTAGGGCTGCTTTATGACATCTCGCCGTTGGGTGTCCCGGTCCCGTGGCTCGGGAACTGCACGACAGAAGCAAAAGACTCCTCAAGAGGAATAGGCGGTGGTCTCGCGGGCCGATTACGACCAACCGCGACATGCATAAGCTGAACAACCTAGCGTTTCTTCATTTTGGCATCAGAGGTCATGTATCAGGATTGGCCATGATACGCATCGTTGTAATACCGGCTCGACGATTATGGCGGCAGGCGAAACACGGGCTAACTGACAGAAACTCCCGGGAGCGGCGGTGACGCGGCGGTGACGGTTGGGCATAAAGTCAATTCGCGGGCGCACACCTACACAGCTCCTTCCAAAGTCGGAGATATGGAGCATGATATGCTGTGTAACGCGAACTTGCATGATCCATGTGGAGTATTGGTCTATGTTTGGCTCTCGGAAGGGTTCAAGTGAGGCTGAAGACCAGCATGTGAACAAGGGCCCAACCAACTATTGATGCATCTAGCCGTCAACGTCGAGGTACAGTGATGAAGGGTACCTCGGAGGACAATGCCAGGTCGATGGGTAAGTAGACTAGACGGCACAAGTTAGTCTGCCATGGCGGTCAGCACACACTTGCAGAAATACTATTGTGAGACCCTTGAACGCCTCTAAGCGAGTGTGACGGGTCAAGCACGCTGATGTGATGCGGATATGGTGTAGGATATTACCAGGACATGATCATGACATGAAATTGATCTTGTGACTGTGGTTCGTCTCGCTCGGATGCGATGTAATTAAGTGTTCTCCGTATCATCTATTGTCACCTCGAGCTTGTGAGAGAGGGTGTTTCGGATATGGTTGGAAACCTAGACTGGGCGCTTTGACTGGACGGACACTCTGAAATGGGTCTTGGGTTAAAGAAATTATAGAGAACTGTGCGTAAAAGCCCAAACTGAAGAATTACCTAATAGATCCATTCAATATTTACCGGCCTGAATGGATCTCACGGATCCGTGATTGTCGCATCATCGACTCATTGTCATGGATGCCTCACACTGCATACAGTGCTCATAAGTGTGGCTTCTGCACATTGCCGCACTGTCCGGTCCGGACCCAGGCATCAGCCTTGGGCACCACCATGGATCCCACACCAACAGATCCATCTATACCAAACTACACTACAGTACGACATCGAAGAAAAATCCCTCCTTGGACTAGCCCCGACGGAGACGGACCTCGTCATATTCGAGCAAGCAAAGGCCCGTGTTTACGACCTTGCGCAAAGCTGACGCCTCTCATCTCCCCCTCCATCAGCCACACACACACATACGCGCCGCCCACTTCCCGACGGCCCTTTGACAATGGCAGGCAAGAAGGAGAACACCAAGAAGGTCGCGGGCAACGCTCGCAAGGCCGAGGCCGCCGCCCAGAAGGCTGCTGCTGATGACGCCAAGCGAGAGGCGGTCGAGGATGAGAAGTGGCAGAAGGGTGCCAAAAACAACTCAAAGAAGTAGGCAACCGTTCCTCTCCCGTTGGGATCTTGTTACAAGAGAGCTGACAATGCTTCGCGCGCAGGGAAGCCGAAGCCGCCAAGAAGGCTGAAGCAGCCAAGAAGAAGGCCGAGAAGGACGCCCTCGCCGCCGAGGACGATGCCAACACGCCCGGAAAGGGCCCCAAGAAGTCCAAGGCCCCCGTCAAGAGGTCCCGCGGCCTCGACCTCTCGCAGCTCGATGACGACAAGCCCACGGCCATCAGCGCCTCGGGCATCGACAACGCCCTGGACGCCCTGTCCCTGACGACGGGCGGCGACGACGGCAAGGTCGACAGGCACCCGGAGCGGCGATTCCCCGCCGCGTACGCCAAGTACGAGGAGCGACGCCTCCAGGAGATGAAGCAGGACGGCAGCGGCGTCGGGCTGCGCATGGAGCAGAGGAAGAACAGGATCAGGAAGGAGTTTGAGAAGCACCCGGACAACCCCTTCAACCAGGTCACGGCCTCGTATAACGCCACGAGGGACGAGATGACCCAGATCCGCGACCAGGAGAAGGCCAAGATTGAGCAGCGACTCGGTCATTGATGTTTTTGGGGTTATCCTGGCATTGGGCGCAGATCTACAACTGGATATCGCCATCAAGAGGAGGCATGGGTGAAAAAGTTTCAAGTTATTCATGATGGAGCGTTTACTTAGGGAATAGACGACTGCTGGCCAGTTTCCAGCACTTATGAGAAACAAGAATAAACGCAAGTCTACTGCAAATATATCATGAAATCAAGCTCTCCTCTCTTCATCCTCCATCAAAGCAAGCCTCGGTCTCATGACCCCCACCAAATATGACACACCCCGCCATCGGAGTCGGCAGAATCCTACACCGCCCAGCAGCAAGCAACCTGAAGCTCCAGGGGGGAGGTTTCAATCACGAGCATCTCTCTCAGCTACCTATATCACGACTTGATCCTGCTATCCCCGGTTCTACGGCCGGTCTCCGAGGTAGAATGGCATCCGTCAAGATGGGCGCCTTGCCGTCGCTGCGCAAGCAGCAGCTCCTCTCAGAGTTGTCCGTGCTCCTCCTCTGAATAGTGGCATTGAGCGGCCAGGCTAACGGGGAGCACCAGTACCGGACTCAAGCAGGCTTGTCCTGAGGGGATATTCGTCAGTCTGACCCCGGGAGATGCCACGCTCTGGTCCGGCGTCCTCTTTATCCGAAAAGGTGAGAAGGCCCCAACAGCTTCCCCCGACGTGTCGTCCGCTGACCTCTCTCCAGGCCCGTATTGCCCTGCCATCCTCAGGTTCCAGATATCCTTTCCCGACGACTATCCTCAGCTACCTCCCCTCGTCACCTTCTCGACCGACATGTTCCACCCCCTCATCACGCCTTTGACCACCTACGTATACAGCACCGAGATCGAAGATAGCGGCACAATGAGCGCCTCGGACCAGGAGCGGCTGCCCCCCGGCGGGTTCAGCCTACGGCATGGATTCCCAGACTGGTTCGGCCGGGGGAGGAGGAGCATGATAGAAGCGCGACGAGCTTCAGGACAGCAGGCGTCAAGCCCGGGTCCGACCGGCAGCATATCGAGCGCCACAACGACACCGGCATCGTCGGCGGGAATACCATCCTATATGCGAACCGGGAAGAAGGGTGTATCGGCTTACGAGGTGCTACACTACATCCGCAGCACGTTTGACGAGGAGGAGGTTCTGGACTCGGTGCCACTGGAGGCAGCTGGAAACCCAGGTGCCTGGCATGCCTGGAGGACGCACCGGCGAGCAGCAGGCAAGCTGGCAGAAGACACCGCCGCCGCCGCGCCATCGCAGGACGAGGAGAAGCCCAAAGAAGAAGACGAGCAGGCCTCTGAGCAAGCGCAGGACAAGACGACGCCTGCGTCACCTACTGTCACCACTCGACATCCCGGGGAGTGGAATTGGGATGGGGTCTGGGAGGACAGGGTCAAGAAGGGCATTGCCTCGAGCTTGTCTGAGCCTGTCCTCTATGGCGGGACGAATACGGCTGATGATCTGGTAAGCAGAGATGTTTTATTCTCGGTGACGTTGTTGTCGGGTCTCGTCTAACCGCCCACAGATCAAGTTCCTTCCCATGGAAGACAACGACGTAGACTCTGTCAAGGAGAATATCCGCCGGACTCTTGGGCAATCCGCGTGAGTTTACATATACCTTGAACGGGCTCGAGGTGCCTACTTCTGTTTATGCCCCTCCACTTTATTCCATAGCATGCCATAGATATCGCCTTCTTCAGAGTCACGGTTACCTGCCTACCTACCCTAGGGCAGGGTAGGTACGCCTGGCTGCGTAGGATGGACGGGAGTTTCTCTCGCTGCTTCTTCACATTGGATGCGAGTCTAGCACTTGCCTTGTCTCTGTTACTTTGCTGTCTGCATGGCAAGAGCACTCTGATACCCCCAACTAAAATCTTGTTATTCCTGTAGCTACCTAGTAGGTTGAATTTGATTAGCAACTCATCCAAACACATCACCCGTCATTGTTGTGAACATCGATCGAGTTCGGCATAGCAGAGTTTTTAATCGTCTTTATTCCTTTTCCACGCATGTATTCTCATGCTCGCCCAAGCCGCCATAGTCAGAATATTCATGTACGTCGCTGAACGGGTATACGACACCATTACGAGAAAGAAGAGCGGCTCCTCAACACCTGACATCGATGACTACACCGTAAGAAAGGGTTAGTAGCTTACGGCCCCGTTTCTTAGTTGGGATGTTAAAATAGCGCAGGTTCTTTGACGCAAGATTCAAACATCGGCTGCAACTCCTGGTCACGCACTCACCATGCCGACGCCTTTCGGCGACGCTTCACCGCACAGGAACTTTCACACTTGCGGACGCAACTTTCCACATGGGAAGCCAAGCCCCCTAAAAATTGTGAAATGTGATAGAAACGTCGGCAAGGACACACGCGAGGTGACAGGTCGCCAGAAGCACGATGGCACTGGAGACGAGGCATCCATGCTGCTCAAGCGACGAAGATTCAACCAAGATCGAGCAGGCTTAGGAAAAGAGAACCTGGAATTAAGGAAAGACACGGCTCATGTGAACTTTCATGATCGTCAGTCCCCGTTCGAGGCAAAAAGTTGGACGAGAGACCAAAGTCCGCCCCCGAGGCCCGGAGCAACGACTCCCCAGCTGACCGTGAGGAAGACGAGACAACCACAACGCAGTACAAATGCAAGGGTCCATTCAAACAGGAGAACTAACTCATCTTGCACCTTTCCCGCTGGGTACGGGGTGCGCTCTATCAAGAGTCGTCCCCCCTTATCCAACATATGTGACACGGCAGCTTTGGCGGCAACTTTGCCCTCTGCGCTTCATGCACCTTACCGAGAGGGGAATGCATTGCCTTCGTCCGAAATCCCTTCTCCTACGGTGAGCCTCGCTTCTCTCCAGCAGCCTAGGCTGGTGTGTGTGCTGGCACCACATATCGTTATCACGCCTGGGGTCACTGCTCTCGAGCCTGGGCGTCACACCTTGTGGGCCGCCATCGAAGTCTCTGGCCGACTCTGGCCTACCTCCGAGAATGTGACAGAGCCGAGGCCTTGCTAGGAGCGGTCAGACTACCCCAAGAGCATCGTGGGAGGTGATCAGCAAGGTATGTGTGAAAGAAGGACGCTACCTGCCTTGGATAATGTAGCACTGACACTCCAGGGGACCCATTTGAATTTGGCCGCCTGTACGACCTGAAAGTGCAGGTCTTGCCAACAGAAAAATCATCCATTGTCCGGGTTCTGCAGAATCAATCCTTTCCCATGTGAGTGCGGGATTCGAGAGGCTGCTGCGGTCACGACGTGGACTGGTGACTGATCATCGGCAGGACTCTCAACGCCAGATCTAGTGCCCTTATCCTGACTCAGATGCAGGTCAATGTCAAGCTAGGGGTTCAAAACGGGAAGCAAGGGAACCCCCGATCACCATCGGACGATCTCATGGAAGATCTCGAAGCGGAGCTGGGCAGCTCGCAGGTGGAGTATATCGAGGTGCGGCTTTCGTATCGTCACTCGGCCTTTCCCACGTCCAGGGACGTCGACATCCAAGCCGATGGCATGCTCAGCATACAAAGCAAAGTTGAGACAGTGGCCATGGCTTCTGTAAAACTCCACAACACAATGTCACCGTGGTCTCCTCCTCCTCCAGAGCCGACGCCGAACCCACTGTTGCCGCTAATCGAGAGACACTAGGGCGTTGAGAGTGCGAGGGACGTGATGAGGCAGATTGCCGCCTTGCGTTATGCCCCACGGAGGCCAGCAAAGTCTACCCGAGCGGCGTGGTCACAGTTGGAGGAAGACACCGAAAGCAGCAGACGCATGTCGGCAGCTTCGGGCCATGCGACAGCCCCCCTCATCCCTCTGAGACATGCCAGTCTTCAGCGAGACCACGATCGACCCAGATATTCGTCCTCTCAGACAGAAGTGAGACGAGCAGCGTCAAGCTGTGGCAGCGCCGCATCGGCCTGCATATCGACCCAGAACGGAGGGCTGCCGCCTTCACGGGCCGCAAGTGACGCGGGGACGGACGGACCACAGCTAACACGGCCACGGAAAGGAAATACCCCTTGCGTGGGACCCCAATCTCCGATGGACTCGGTCCAAAGAGTCTCATCAGGGGCCTCACTGGGCAGCACGTTGTGGAAGAGGCGCTCCCTCGGGGCCGAGACCCTCAGGGGCTTGTTCCCCCTGATGCCTGACTTTTCGACGACTCGGGACCACGAGGGTGACAGCAGACCGGCGCGGGAAGGAGGAATTCCATCAGGGCCAGCAGTGCCGACGGCACGATCCAAAGGCAAGAAGGACGCAGGCCGATGGGGATGGGGGGCCTGGTTCTAAACGGCCCCGAGGAGCAGGCGGGGTGGGAAACTGGCATGGTTCTTTGTTGTTGGTTGTCTACGGAACAAAAGCTGCGTCTGTCTACCTTACTCTAGCTCGTCCTTCCAGGGAATAGAGATCTGAGCACCCTTGCGTGCGACCGTCTTGGCAGCCGCCCGGTTTGCCGTGGTGACGGCTGCCTCAATGTCAAAGTCGCCGCCTTGTGCAGCTACGACAGCGAGGGCGTATGAACCAACAAAGGTATCGCCGGCAGCAGTGGTGTCCACCACTGTCGTCTTAGTGGCAGGAAGCAGCGCGCTCTTGCCTCCCTTGTTGAGGTAGTATACGCCTCGGCCGCCCAGAGTGATGATGACATTCTGGACTCCTCTGTCGATAAAGACATGGCCGACGCGGTTCAAGCCGTCGAGGTCGTCCAGCTCGGACTCGGCACAGTCTGCAAGAATGGCCGCCTCAGTCTCGTTCACTACGAGGTGAGCCAGGCCCTCGTAGGCATCCTCAGGCAAGGGCTGAGCAGGAGCCGGGTTGAGGAGAACGGGAACGCCGTCAGCCTTGGCAGCCTTCAGGGCCTGGATGACTGTATCAAAAGGAATCTCAAGCTGCATGATCAGCAGGTCGGGGCGAGGCCCAGGGAGGGACTCGAAATCCGAGGGGCGCAGAGAATGGTTGGCCTCAGGCGAGAGGATGATGCGGTTCTGGCCAGAGGGCTCGTCAACGACGATGATGGCCAGACCAGACTTGTGGTCTTGGCGGACGGCAACAGCATCGACGGCAACGCCGAATGAGCGGAGGCTATCGAGTAGGATGGTGCCGTAGGGATCGGCGCCGACGGCACCCACCATGGAGACGACGGCCGAGGCGTTGGTCAGGTCAGCGGCGCGTGAGAGCTTGCCGCAGGCGACGGCCTGGTTGGCGCCCTTGCCGCCGGGGGACGTGTTGAAGTGGTTCGAGGTGAGGGTTTCACCCGGCAAGGGATGATGTGGCACATAGGCGACGAGGTCCATGTTGAGGGATCCCAGGATGGTAATGCGCGGGAGGCTAGCGGGAGAGGCCATGATGGGCGGTATGGAGAAGCGATGATTTGCAATGTTGGATGAGATCAACAGGATCGGGCGCCGTGGGCGTGGGCGTGGGCGTGAGCTTGGTGCGTGATGTACTGGGCCTGCCTGGGTAGGTGTGCAGCGTAGTATCCGTGAGGAGGGTCTCGGCCAGGCCTAGAAGGCTGATGAATTGCTTTTTGCCGAGTTCGTTTGTGAATCCGCGGGTTCTATGCAGCGCTGGCTGGGGGTCCTGGAAGTTCTCACCCGAACAATGTCTTGGTTGATAGGTTAGGTTGATAATGAAAATGACCTGAGTGAATGTTGTACGTAGTGCGGTGAGGTCAGGGCTGCCAGTGGAACATGCATGGTGGGGCGTACTTGGCCTGGACCGCCACTGAAGCGCGCAGCTGTTGGTAAGGCAGGTACCACGAGGGGGGCCTCAAACCCCCGCTTTCCCGAGAATCAATCACTAACTGGGCAGGTAGCGCTGCGCCCCCACATCCCACTTCAGGGCGCAATCTCGGGCAACCTCATGTCAATGCCATCGCCGTGGTGGCTTACAGTTGGGAGCACTTGTGCGTTAGTGGGCAGGTATCTCCCCACTGCGAATGAGGGGATGCGGTACTTTTTTACTCTTGTCTCCCGTCTTAGGGCTGTGGAGGAAAGTGCCATGCAGCACGTCTCCATTGGCATCCATCTTTGACACCTGCTTGTCACATGCGGCCTGGCTGCAAGATTTCCGGTCCCTCTGTCTGACTGTTTGCTTTTCTCGTCATCTCGCAGCATCCCGTTTTAGGCAATCTTTTCCCGCCTTCTCGTCGACTCCGAGTTGAGATATTACGAGTAATAAGACACTATCGACGTCGCGTATTCCGTCCGTTCTCGGTCGCGCTCAGCCTCTTAGTCTCAGATGACTCAGGGGACTAACAAACATGATTGTGTGAGCAAGAGTCAGTTTCATCAGAGCTAAATTTGCCCAGAGGGCACGAGCATGTCACCAAACAGGGTCAATGAAGATGGCTACTCCACTTGGATCGGCCAAGCATCCTAGACACCTAAAGAAGAACAAAGCCTCATCTGATATGTCTTTTGTTATAACCCTCGTACCACTCTGTCGGTCAAGTATTTCTCTCAGACGAGCCATCCCATGGTCATTCGGACGGGTCCATATGCAGCGCACATCATGGCGTGGCAGCGCTAGCCAGCATCTGTTGATGTCGTGGTCGAGAACTCTGGGTCGGATAACTCGTCTACGGAGCATTCATGGAAAGAAAACACCCTTCAGTTCAAGTACCGGCCCTTACTTAGCGTCGGTATGTAGCCACCCTCCACTCTCCCACCGCGTCAAGCTTGATGTCAAAGCACATGGCATTGCGGTGAGATGCTCCACTCCGTTGTCGGTCGGACTCGGGGAGATGAGCCTAAGGCTGCCGACGAGGCGCTTCAGCGCGGAAACCAGATGTTAGCTTTTGCGACTGTCATCTTAGCGACTCTCCTTTCTCTCGACCTCGTCCCGGAGCCTTGGAAGCTCATGGTGCGGCTTGGTTGTCTTGGATCATCTCGGATGTCTTGGATCGGGCTCCATGTTACCTGATGGATGTCCAAGCACACGCAGGACCCTCCGGCGCAACTAGCAAGGGTCTTGCTCCAAAGGAACGGAGCCGAAGGTCTTAGCAAAGACAATCCGCTAATCATTCCGTAACTCAATCGCGGGGGGCGCAGATGTGAGGCCCAGTCCCGTAGTCCCGTCGTGAACCCGTCAACCAGCATCGCAGGAACATTGCCCCAAGCGGGTTGCAGAAAATGACGAGTGGAATATGAATGAACATGGTGCCGATTGTCACTGCCCCATAATGTGTCATATCCCGTCTGCAACTCCACGGCATCATAACCACTGCCAAGAGTTTCGCCGTGGTCATGTATTCGTCCAAATGTCGGTGATGGCAAGCCAGGGCCCATCATCTGTCTCTCCGTTCGCCCAGCTGAGAGAACAATACAATACATCCAGGGCAGAGCGAGGAAAGAGGAAAGACAGTTGATGTTCTTGACAGCTGAAGCCGCGTCTTATGGAAGTTGGTGCCGGCTCTCTGTATGGGCCAGTCGCCGGCGCGGCCCCACGACAAGAGGGCCCCATCGGTCCGGAGTCGGCCCCACGATTCATTCAGACAGACGAGGTAGGCGCGATTGAAATCTGCCCTGAACCTAGAGCTCGGAAGTCAGGTGAACCTTGGTGGCCCTTTCTCAATTGGAGTTGAAAGGTACTTGCATCTCAGCGTAGTTTAGTGCTTTGCCAAGGCATGTAGGTAGGGAAGGCAGGAGTCCGGCACGTGGGTGCTATCTTAGTTGGAGGAAGGGACATCCGCAGATTGGTGAAGCCATCCCCATCAGGACTCCCATCAGTTCCTTCCCAAGTCAGAAACGTCAACCAGCTACTGAGTGCCCTGACTAATGCACACAAATGCCACTTCTGTCAAGTCTACTTAGCCTGTTCAACTCTGACCTTGCCCTTTTTTTCTTTATTCCTGATGAACCCACAGTTTTGCTCGTCGACATGGAGTTCACAACAGCCAAGGCTCTTATTGAGCTAGCCATCGTCCTTGCGGTTATGTGGTTCGTGCTGGTTCACTGGCGTACTCAACCCACACTTCCGCTACCTCCTGGTCCCCCGGCCGAGTTCCTCCTAGGCCATGCTCGTTTGATACCAAAGGAGAACACTGCGGAAACATATGCCAGGTGGGCAAGAGAATACGGTGAGTAAAAGCCTGGTGGTTATCCAAGAAGATGGCGGTCCGGGGAACCCCTGGTTCTAACATGGACAAGACTCGGATATCATCCATGTCAAGTCTCTTGGCCGTTCCATCGTTGTTCTCAACAGTGTGGAAACGGCCAGGGATGTCCTTGAAAAGAAAGGCGCAAACTTCTGCGACCGACCTAGGTTCACCCTGCTAGAGGTGTAAGTCAGATCGGAATCCTCGGTCGCATGTGTTATCGAAGTCGTACATCGGACGCTCACACATAGGTCTCGCTCAGCATGGGTTGGGGCAAGACGTTGACCTTTCTCCCATACGGACGACGATGGCAGATGCATAGGAGACTACTTCAGACTTCATTCAGCAACACAAACGTTCGTCAATGGCACAAGCTACAAATCACCGAGGCCCGGCGGACGGTCCGTAACATTATGGGCAAGCCTGGTTCGTGGGAGACGTCGCTCCGTCGACTCGCCGTGGCTATTGTGCTCCAGGTAAGCTACGGTACTGAGGTACCCCAGGACGATGACCCGTACATCCAGATTGCCAACGACGCGATGTACGCCACTGGCAACGGCGGAGCTCCGGCCAACAGCATCGTTGATCTAGTACCCCTGGGTAAGGCGAGAAAGAACCCACATGGTCCTCTTTATGTGGTTGGAGTTACTCATGCGCTATCCACAGCTCGCCATTTGCCGGATTGGCTCGTTCGCGACTGGTCACTTCGGTTTGCACGACAGTGGCGTTGGGCTATCCAGAAACTCCACGACGTCCCATTCGCGGCTGCGCAGTCTGGGCATGTAAGTCAACTGACTTAGCTGTGCATCCCTTGGACAACTTCTGAAAGTTGTACGTAGTAGGCGAGGAACTGACTCTTGATAAGAATGATTTCGACGACAACAAATCTCTGGCACACGAGCTTTTACGCCAATATAGGCGTAACGAGGAAAATGGGCAAGAGCAAGAGTGGTCGCTCGACGATATCAAGGGCGCTGCTGGGGCAGTCTTTATTGCGGGCGCAGACACGGTGGGTTCAACCTTGAGAATGACAATTGATTTTGATTACTGACCAGCAAACTTTCAGACTTGGGCAACATGTGTAATTTTCATCCTCAACATGGTTCTTCATCCCGACATACAAGAGAAAGCCCGAAGCCAACTCGATTCGGTCATCGGCCCCGATAGGTTGCCCGACTTTTCTGACCGGGCTTCCTTACCATACATTGAACACATTGTGCAGGAGATCTATCGGTACGGCCCCAGTTCGCTTGGGTAAATTTCTATCATTCTGACAGAATCCCACTCTTTACAGATGGTCACCCTTGGCACCTCTAGGTAAGTAAGGGTTGGGACGGGACCCAGAACCCTGTAACGGTAGGGTAGCCGGGACTGACGCTGGTGACATCACCAGGGATCCCACACAAGTCACTTCAGGATGACGTCTATCAAGGCATGTTCATCCCCAGAGGTAAAGAACATTTGTACCGATCGCTGAAGCAACTCGGCTGACCTTGTCTGCAGGGTACGTAGGAGTCCCGGCACTGCATTGTCACGGCGGACGTGGGAGAGTCTGATAAGCTCTAGGACGGTGGTCTACGCCAATGCCCATGCCATGGCGCACGACGAGCGGATCTACCACGCGCCCCACGACTTCAACCCCGATAGATACGAGCCACTGCTCAACGGCGGCCCGGGCGAGCCTTTCCCGGTTGGGAATTTTGGCTTCGGGCGACGGTACGTTGATGCCACATTGGATGTTCTAGTCGCAGTTCTGGATTCTTACAAGCTGCCTTGTCGGGACGACAGAGTTTGCGTCGGCCGATTCCTGGCGGACAACAGCGTCTGGATCATGGTGGCGACCATGCTAGCAACGCTCGAATTCCGCAAGAAGATGGGCCCAGACGGGAGTCCCATAGAGCCTCGCGTCCAATTTACCAATGGCGGAACCTGGTCTGTCAACTCCCCCCACCCTCCCCACAAACCCCTTCTTTTATTTTTTTGGTTCGTTCCTGGAACGACGACGATGACAACTCTGCATGCACTCTCGTCTCCTGCTTCTCCCTCCTCCTCACTGCCCCTCCTCCGTGCCGAACAAGTCAAGTTGCTGACAATGTCTGTCTCTCGTGTAAGCCATCCCGAGCACTTCGAGTGTGACATCAGGCCGAGAAGCCACAAAGCAGCAGCGCTCGTCAGAGCCAACCACGACTAGTTTCGGCAACCGCAGCGAGTGAATGTCCGTCTCACACAAGCAACCAAATCTGGATGTCGGAACCCGCAACATGGGGGACCTGATTGCTGCGCCTTGGTGAGGCGGGCCCCAGTCATTTTCTTGCAGATTGAGGAGCTCCAGAGTCATAAATCAAATTTCTTCTTTCATTGCGACATTCGTCCCGAGCACGTCTGCAGATCTAGTTGGTTATTATCTGCCCACAAAGTGTTGCCACCATCATGGTGTTCCCTTGACTGTACTTACTGTCCCGTGCTGTAGCTTTTTGGGCTCACCTCCCCCTTTTCACCCTTCCCCTCGAAGCCGTCATCCCATTCCGTCGGCTGGATCCATCTTGAGATGGGGGTGTCACCTTTTTGGCACGGGTGACAGGGACCTGGGAGGGACGAGGCGCGGCTAGTTGCATCACCGCCAATTGCCATGTGGCTACCCCGAGACTGGTCTGGTGTGGAACCTACCCAACAGTCGGCCCCGGCCACTTTAGACTGAGCGCGGCGCCGACGGAGCGACAGGCTAGTATCCCAAGACGGCCCAGTTCTAAGAACTCTCCAATTGGCCTTGGACGGGCGTTTCCGCCGTTGCATCGTGCAGCATGTCGGCAGAGTCTTGCTGGTCATCAGGCGTATTTTACCGTCCAGGCTATCGGGGGAGTTGTTATAGCATGGTATTGGCCGGCCTGGAAGCATTCATCCGACCCAGCGGTTCCTGTCTTTGTGTTCCTCTCCGCCGTTACACGACACTGAGCCTTTGCATTCGATTCACGATTCACGACTCGCGAACACCACCACCACCAACCTTGGCGCCTCTCGATCTTGTTGGCAGATCTGGCGCCGTTCTCATCCGAAGAGGCTTAGACACGTATCACAGTATGTGGATCAGCACGAGAAGGATTGCTGCATACCAACCAGTGCTGTACGTCCAGTACCGCCGCTGCATGGCCAACCATCCAGCTGCCAGGTGAGCCCACCCCATCATCCGTCAGGTATCGGCGCTACTAATGCTATTTCTAATTCCACATGGACATGTAAATGGGTTGTCAGAGGTAAATCGCGCACAGATGGTTGCTGTAGGGAAGATTCGCATGGCAGACACGCATGTCCCAGATCGACCACCGACCGGCCACGAGGCGGGAAACAATAGAAAACATCCAAACAGCCGACAGGGGGCGGGAAGCGTGTTTGCTCCTCAACCTGTCCCTCATTGGGTCTGAGGAGGAAAGAGGCGCCCGAGGCGCAGAGAGCCCTGCTGGAGTATTCCGTACTCAAGGCGAGCTCAACTTGGTTGGGTGTTTGTTGCCTCACACAGGCACCACCACATAGCCCTGGCGTCAACGTGGCGGGTCTAGGGCTGGGGCTTGACGTAGCTGCTGCTGTACAGTCTAACTCGTCAGGGGCGCCCTATCGGTCAAGAGGAGATCCCATTTGTGAGACAATATCGTACTCGATCAACAACGGCAGTTCGTCTGTCTCAGCCGGGTAGGGACAGGCTGAGTTGTTTGTGTTTCTCCACCCCATGCTTGCTAGCGGTCCTCAGATGTGTGAGAGAGAACAGGACGCACAGGCGGGTGTAAGAACACGTCGGTCTTGGCCTTGCTCATCACACGGGAGGGTCCTGATGCCCGGCCTGCGAGTGGAGGGGATGTCCAGGTGCTTCATCAGTCCGCGTGCTATTGCTCTGCTTTGATAGACCAAATCCATCTGCAAGATGCCCCAAGAACAGCAACGCGGACAAGAGAGAGAGGTCGGTTCGGAGGGATCTGCGCCAGTGTTTGACGTCCTGACCCAGTTCCATTCAAAGGCCCACACAGTCTGCGTCAACGGGGTCCTGGGATGCAGCCCCCTGCGGGTTGGGCCAAAGTCGAGCGAGTCGTGGCGATCATGGAGAGATGTCGGCCTGTTCGCTAACTCCGAACCGCATGCAGGGAGAAGGATAGCCTCTTTGAACTGTCTCAGTTTCATCCAAAGGCTCAGGGGACGGACCATAGGGAATGTCACCGACTTTCAAGCTGCTCCAGCGCAAGTACCTATGACCCAGTGTAATTCAGATGGGAGCCATGTGCCAATGACACACGGAGGGTCGGGTGGCTGCCAGAGGGCTGACTTCCTCCAAAATCCCTTAGTCGCCAAGATGCATGCCGAACAAAATTTCTCCCCAGCGTGACACATCAGTCAGAGGCTGAGTACATGAGCCGGCTTCAAATCCGATTGCCGTCTGTGAAAAGCAGCCTTGGCAAGGCAGCATCGACAGACAACTCCTGATATGTGACAAGGACCTGAGGTTCAAAGCGCAAGTTGGAATCTGTGTTTGAGTGATTAGCGAACCATAGCAGGAACAATAATAGTCAGGGGAGGGTAGGTGCAAGGTGCTGAGCCTCGAGGTGCAAGACGACTTCTTTCTCCGCCTTGTGCTGACCTTGATGCTGAAAACCTGAAAGCCATGCCATAGCACCAACCCATATGCCCAACCTCGAATCTTCACAACACATCGACGTCATCAAGCCGTCTCTCGAAACCATGAACTCAAAGCCCTCCGTCATCGACCAGCTGGCGCCAGTCGGTGATGACCTGGAGGCCAACCGTGGCCCCCATCGACCAGGCCAGACAAAGGACGATGGCAACGAGGGTGGCCCCAATGTAGAGGTTGCGGCTTCTGCCGAGCAGATGAAGGGCCTACCTTCAAGGTGGTATAGGAAAGTGCTTGATGCTGGTGTCGAAGAGAACGGGATCCTGCCGGTGCCACCAGAAGAACGGACCCAGACGCAACACAGCAACCTCTTCACAGTGTTCTTCACTTGTCTCCTTTGCGTTCTACCGTTTGTTGACCAACTTGACCAGACTTGATAAACCTAGGAGTTACTGACCAAGAGATAGGTTGCCTACCGGAGCTCTTGGCACGACCGTGTATGGTCTTGGGCTTCGAGACGTTTCTCTGATCATCATTTTCTTCAGCCTCGTGACATGTATTCCGCCAGCGACCATGGGAATTGGAGGGTACCAGACTGGTATGCGGCAAATGATCCAGGCTCGATACACCTTCGGGTAGGGCTCCATCTTGAATCCTTTCCTGGAAGCCAACTGCTGATGTTGGAGCCTTCATCGCAGGCTCTATTTTGTTGTCATTCCAATCCTCCTGAGTGCGGGAACGGCGACTGGATTCACACTCATGGGAACCATCCTCAGCGGACAAGCCATTGCGGCCTTAAACGAAAAGGCTACAATCAGTGTCAATGTGGGGATCGGCATTGTCTGCGCAGTCAGCTTCGTGGCAGCGCTGCTTGGATATCGAGCCATCCACGCCTGGCAGCGATGGCAGTGGCTTCCGAACTTGATCGCTATTGCCATCGCAGCTGGTTGTGGAGGCAAGCAGCTCATGCAACAAGCAGAGCATGAGCCAGCAACGGTCAAGAGCGTCATTGGGTATGGAAGCTTGATGGCCGGATATTTCATGACCTTTGGCGGGACTGTGTCCGACTTCACCATTTATCATGATCCCAATGTGCCCAAGTAAGTGGCCCTAGTCCCACCAACCTACCATGAGTGTCGATGAGCTGATTAGACGCTTAGACGCAAGGTATTCACATATGTGTACCTGGGACTGTCGACGCCTGCAATGCCCCTGCTCATCCTCGGAGCCGCCATAGGCGGTGCTATCCCTAACAACGAGTCGTGGCAGACGGCGTGGGACGCCTATGGGGTCGGCGGTGTGTTGGCCGAGATGCTTGGGCCGGCTGGCGGGTTTGGCAAGTTCGTTCTGGCCGTCCTTGCACTGAGTGTTGTCGGGAACACGCTGAACTCCATGTACTCGGTGGCTTTGTGCTTGCAGATGCTCCTCCCAGTCTTCACTAAGGTGCCTCGCTTCTTCTTCATCATTGTCACCATGGCAATCATGATTCCCATGGCAATCTATGCGGCTGCTGAATGGACAACCTCACTCGAAAACTTTCTCAGCATCATCGGGTACTGGGCAGGGTGCTTCGACGCTGTCATGATCGAGGAGCTTGTGGTTTTCCGGAAGAACAACTACAGCTCGTACGACCCAGAAATATGGAACAAGGGGCGATATCTTCCCACAGGATTGGCAGCCATGGGTGCCTCGTTGGTCAGCCTCGGGCTAGTCATACCATCGATGGACACGCCATGGTTTACTGGACCTATAGGAGAGCGAATCGGGGATCTGGGTTTCGAGGCGGCGTTCGTCATCACGGGACTCGCATACTATCCCCTGCGGAAATTCGAAATCAAGTGGACAGGTCGTGTCTGAGACGTGAAGTTCGAGGTTGGATCGAGGCATCGGAAGGCATCGGGGGTTCGATAGGCGGATATCTGATCGCCATGAGGTGGATGATTAGTGACTTCGAGACTCGATATCGACAATGAGGTGATTCTTTCTTGACTAGGCGGATGGCTGGTCGTCATTTTGAGCTCGGGGTCAGAAGCTACACATGTTAGGAGGGTGGGTTAAACGCCAAAGAGAAGGGGGTAAAAACAGAGCCACAGGTAACGAAAAGAGAACGTTGGATCCAAATCGAGCGGCAGGGACATGAGATGTTTATATAGCCCAGTTCTGGGGCACTAGGTATGCAGCTTCCCACATAAAACAACATCTTCGCCAAAGGGATGCCACGACACTTCGGATAACCTTGCAGCTGGGACCGGAACACCTGCAGAGTCCTGGAGGCGATCCGGAGATACGACAACGCCCCCTTTACCGAGCCAGGTAGGTGCAATGGTGACAATGACTGAGTCAATCATGTCGTGGAACGTCGGGTTGAGTAACGAGTTGATGATCTGGCCACCCCCCTCAACCATGACACTGGCCAAATGCTCGTGGAGCAATGCATCAAAGACAGCGTGCCAATCAAAGCGCATGCGGCTGCCGGGACTTGAAGACGTGGCTGGAACATGAATATATTTGCCTCCATGCTGCTCAAGCACTGCCACGCTCGCGGCAGGCAAGCTCTCGGAACCCATCCCGGTCAGGACAAAGGGCGCTAGGCCGGTGCCGAGACGGGCGACCTCGAGAACTTTATCCGTGGGGTCAGGAACCCAGCGGAGATGGGGGTCGATGATGATGGGACGGGGCTGTCTTGCAGCACCGGCGATGCGGCAGTTCAGGGCAGGCGAGTCGGCTAGGAGGGTGGAGACACCGATGAGGATGGCCGCATGGCGCGAACGGAGATAGTGGGTCATGGCTTTGGAGCCAGGCCCAGAGAGCCGGGTCCGGACACCAGGTGCGAGAGAAAGTGACGAGTCGAGCGAAGTTGCAAAGGTAAGGGTAACGAAGGGTCGCGAGGGGGTTCCTTGAGCGAGGGTCGGCGGGGGTAAGCGAGATTCGAGCATGGCTGCTGAAGATGCGGGGAAGGTGAGCAGCTCAGACATGATTGCGCGATTCTGACGCTGTGCGAGATGACTGTTTGTGTTGTCGAAGAGGAGGAATTGGAGAGAAGTGAGAGGGTAGGAGAAAATACTCCGAAACCTTCTGTCAGTGTCATGGGGCTCCTAGCGCCGGATTATCGACAAGGGATCGCCGTTGCAAGCCGTCTACCTAACTGTGAGGCGCGTTGGAAGAGATGCCGGCGGCAACCCGGCTGCGCAGGACTGCGTGCCGCGATGCAGGAGAAGGATCTAAGCGGGACTTGGGATTTGGCGAGGTGGCCAAGGCAGGCAAGCTGCAGAAAGGATCGAGGCGGTAAGTAGGTATGTGATGAGTTGAGATGACAGAGCGTTCAAGGGTTCGTTGAAGATTCTCGCCCTCGTGTATTGTGGAGGGGAAGTTGAAATTGGCTTTCTCGCCAGGAAAGAACTTGCAGTGGCAGCTTACCAGGGGCGGGTACGACCCACGGACTGCCTTCCAATTTCTTGGCAAACAGCTTCCTTCCTTGTCGAGCTTTGGCACGTTGGGAAGGTGCCTGTGTCACGCCAGCACCATCCAATAAGCTTGCTCCCCGAAAGCTTTGAATCTCCTTCACTGTTGATGATCAACACCAACTCTCCTGACGTCCTGCATCAGGTCAACATCGACGGGCGCTCTCAATGCCTTGCAGCAACTATCGAACTCTATTTCTTGGAGGGTCGACACACCCTTCCGATGATTCGCTGACCAGGGTCCTCGCCGGACTCCTTTGCCCTCGCTTCTGGGCGTGCCTGGGCCCAAGCTTCACCTTCCATCCCGCTCAACCCGAAGAGAGACGGAGCTAGGGTTTCTGCGACACAGTCGACTTGCTTCAATCGCAGGGCCCCAATAGACGACTGGCAGTTGCACCTCGGAACCAAGTCATTGGATAAAATCAAGGGTGGTGTCACAATTTCGGCGATATGACATCTTGCCGCTAGCCTGGATCGAGACGATCTGCGTTGACTGCGCCCCTTGTATCGGCGATGCGTGCATCACCGGGCCTCATGTCCGGGCCAGTCATGCTCCATGTCCTATGCTTGAATGGCGCTTGAGCATTCGATCTGTGTGCTTCATTCCAACATGCCAAGCCAGACTGAACTGAATTTTTCAATTAAATTTGTTCAAATTTTGGTATGCGATGTGGACTTGTGGTGATGATTTCACACAGATTTACTGCTAAGCCCTCAAGCAGCTAACTGGACATCAAAGGCTTCAACCACGGCCTTGTAGACTCCTTTTGATCCTTGAAATTTATTCTTGCTTCTTATGAAACTAGAATAGAGAGCTCTCGGATGCAGCAAGATTATCTCAGATTTTCCATATCGCAGGCTTCCGTCAGACTAGGCGTTGCAAAATGAGGCCGCAAAAGATCCATGTCAGGGTTCAACTAGCAGTTACACTACGTACTGCACAGATACGCTCCGGTCTACTGCCACTTTCAAGCCCGAATCTCTCACGCTCGATATCGGTCGATGTGCAGCCAATTGCGCCAAATCGCTGTCTTGAATACCCAGACTCCATGGGCTCGGACGTGGGCCTTGTCTGAGACTTCGACCTAGAACCTCGGTGTAATACCAACCGAGGAACGTCTTTGCCGGTGTGGGGAATGCCGGCGTCGGTGCTGCACAGTACACTATCAGCATCATAGACTGGGGTCGAGACCGTCATCCGAGACCTGGGTCTCAATCTGGATATCGACCAAGTCACATGAAAAGGGGCGTCTGCAGTCGCTGTGGGGAAGACAAGACATAGAAAACGAAGACCAGTTTTTTTCTATATCGAGACTGCGAGGTTCTTGTCGAACATCATGTTGAGAGTGGTGAGCTGGATCAGGCGCCTAAGTAGGACAGATCAGAGGCTCTGTCTCAGGGCACAACCAGTAACTCGGAGTTTTGAGACACAGGCCTGGGGTGGATCTGCCTCCAGCAAGAAGCTGGAGACTCTTGAAGGGAAATAAAGGGTGCTCGGGTCAGGACCGCCCTATGTTGCTACTGGCTTCCCAATGCCGCACCGTCAACGCAATCTTTGAGGTCTTCACTGTTAGCACACCCCCGACGAGATTAATGGGTTTTCCCGCCAGGAACACGTTGGAACAGCTTTGAATTTCAAAGCGCCCCAAAAGTCGCATTTTGGCACTAAACAGGAACGGCTTTCTTTGCACGGGGATAAAAAGTCACTACGCAGAATCTTGACGACTGTTACACACATTCAACACCTTTCGCCTCTAGTGGTTGAACCACACTGTCTGAACTCTCAAATACTCGGGTTAACTCCCGTTGACAATATCATTCCATTCGGGCAAGTAGAGCATCTCTGGCATCGCAAAGTCGCCAAAGGACGGCAGCCCGCTATACCATTGATCCGCCGACTGCGTCGTATCGGACAGACGAGGAGGCTCTGCCTGGCCTGCAAACAACGAGGCAGCCTCTGAGCTGGAGAATTGATCCTGTAGGCCAACCGAAGGGGCGCTGATTTCAGTTGCCCCTGCCCCATCCTCCACTGTGCTGTCCTGGGAATTATTAGGGGCGGAGGGCTCGGGGACAGGGGAGCCTCGGGCCGCTGTCCTCGCGTTCAAGGCCTGGCAGCGCAGTGACTCCAGGCACTTCCAAATACTATTCCTCCCGGTGTTGCTCTCCCGAGCCAGCTGGCCACTCTGGGCGTACGGTATGGAGCTGAAGACTCGGTTGACCAGCACCCACGCCTCCTCAGTCTCGGGGACGCTGGGGAACGCGCACAGGTACCTTAGGACATAGGCCAGGGCGTACCACTGGGTATATGTCTTGAAGATCCATGTGTGCTCCATCGAGATCTGCCCGCTCGCCAGGGACCAGCTTCTCTCCAATGTGCGGCAGGCGGCAGCGAATGGCCGCCCCCCAAGGCCCCTGAACACGGCGCCCGGCGCCTCCTTGTACCGGCTGAGGTGCAGCTCCTGGCGCACCTGGAGCATGAACTCGATCTTGGCGCACGCTGTATAGTAGTGGGCACCCGCGGCATTATGAAGATTTGACGCTGGTGGCAAAGCCAAAAACCTCGACTCGATCCACTTGTTGTGCTGTTCTAGGACTGCGCGTTTCGCCTCGATATTCTCCCCAGTCTCAAAGTCATTCCTCGGTTTTGCGATTAGGATTCGGTGTATCACCCTTGCAGCCTCGAGCTGGACGAGGGAAAAGGTCATTTCTGTCCACTTTTCAGAATCAGGCGGCAACGATCTCATGGCAGGGTAGAGCTGAGCGTCGTCAACGTTGAGGGGCAGTCGGAGCCCTTGATCGAGATTCTCGATGGTGTTGGTGAAGCCGTGGTCTTCAGGCGCCCGCGAGTCGAGCACACAGAGGTGCCACCACAACCTGAGACGGAGCTCGCTCTCGAAAGGGTCCAGCTTGAGCGAGGCCCCGTCTCGGTGAATCCCAATGGACTGCGCTAGCCGGATCGCAGTTCCAATAAGGACCCAGACGGCGCGGCTGTTGTCGTGAACCCTGAGACACGTCTTCCATGGTCAGCTTCGGGTAGAAGATTCACCAAGACACACTTACTGCTAAAATAGCCAGCGCCTGTAGCGTCGTCATGTTTGGCTCGTTCAGAAAATCAGCCCTCGTGATGGCCTGGTTCAGTCCAAGCTTGCACTTCTGAAGGAACCCCTGCCGAGAGTCTACTGAGATGGTCGACATTTCATTTTCGGACAGGCTAGTTGCAGCAGCATAGTAGATTGCAAATGCCAGTGCCTCGAGGGAATAGTTGGCCTGCTTTGGCCCTGAGATCATGGCGATCATGGCAGATTGTGCAGTTGGAATATGGAGGATCTTGAGGACTGGATCTACTCTCTTCGCGTACACTGTCCATAATTGCAGAGCGAGCCGTGCGTCTGGGTGCAGCCGATCTGGGTCAGTGCCTGCATCGAGGTCCATGGGTGATAGACCAAGGGCGAGGCTCAACCCGCTGGATGAACCAGGTACGCTCTCCTGCGCTTCATCGAGTTCAGGGGGGTTGATTCGGTCTTCCTGGGAAAGAATCAGTACCTAGGCATACCCAAACTCTTGATATTGGGTAGCGTACATCTTGGAAGACGTCAAGCAGGTTTGTATTGTCAACGTAGTGAGCCCGATTGCCGGCTTGCAGCAGAGCTTCCCATGGTCTGGAGCTGGCATCATTTAAATAGGTCGGCTTGGTGGGAGGCACAGCTACAGAACGAGCCTCTTGTATCTGAGATTCTTGTACCTGAGCCTCCTGTTTTGGAGCCAGGGCATGCTCTCCACTATCCCTGCCCAGCGCTTCCATCAGCAGACTCTCGAGTCGTTCCAGGCGGTCAGAAATATCCTGCAATGAGGGTGCCTTATTCGAAGCAGCACGTGCTGTTGTTGGATACAAACACTGAAGCCCGGCACGAGCGCATGGAGTACATGGCAGTATCCTGTTGCACCGCACCTTGCGCTGGTAACAGTTGACACAGGACCGGTGCTGCCGGGGATGCTCTGCCGAAGCCTGGGACTGGGGAGAACCTCCGTCGACTGCGCTGTCCTTTAGCTGGGCCATGATCGATACTGACAAAGTTTCTTTTAAATCACTTAAAGATCTCGAAGTCTCCGTGACCACCGCAACCTGATCTCAGAGGCATGCCGCCTTCGGCCCTCTCGGCCCCGAGGGACCGGGCAGCGGCGGTCATTGGTCACGGAGCCTTGGCCAATGAAATCATCGCCGGAGATAAGTGGGTCCTTCCGGCGATGGACTTGGTATCGACTCGGCCATCCGGGGCCGAGATGGCCGGTGTAAGTGCTTGTGTGAGAAGATACATTAAGAGAGCTCCGCCCAAAGAAACAGATTTATATAGGCAGGGAACAATAGCCCTGTCTTTGGACCGGTTTCCCCTCGTCCTCGAACGGCTCTTTGAAACGTAACCGAACCTCCTGCCGCTGATCTAAATAGCCTCGATACAATGTCAGAACCAACTCTTCCCGGTGACAGTCGCTCGACCCTGTCTCCGACCGAACTTGAAGAGATGCCGTGCCCCACGGATCGCCGTGGCCCAGATATTCAGCACCAGGAAGAGCCGGAAGCCCTCCCTGAGGGAGGGTACGGCTGGGTGTGCGTTGCTGCAACTTTCCTGATTAATGCCCATACTTGGGGTATCAACAGTGTATGAAAAATCCTCTCCTAAGCCCCGATGTGGTCTCTAACAAACGGTGGATAGTCATACGGCGTTATCCTCGCCTTTTATCTCTCCGACCATACCTTCCCCGGCACCACGGCGCTTGATTACGCCTTTGTCGGCGGCCTCAGTATCGCATGCGCCATGCTTGTTTCCCCCCTAGCGACCGCTCTGGTACATCACTGCGGTATAAGCGTCGCCATTATCATCGGGGCGGTCTTTGAAGCGGTCTCGCTGATAACGACGTCCTTTGTCGGCAGAAACTGGCAACTATTCCTCTCCCAGGGCATCTGCTTCGGCATCGGCATGGGTCTCTGCTTCATAGGCTCGGTAGGGGTGACGTCTCACTGGTTCGAAAAGCGTCGGAGCCTTGTGAATGGCATCGCAGCCGCTGGCTCTGGGATCGGTGGTCTTGCGTACTCGTTGGTGACGGGGGCCATGATCCCTCGGCTGGACTTTCCATGGACCATGCGAATCCTCGGCATCATATGCTTCGCTATAAACCTGTCGTGTGGAAGTCTGCTTCGTCTCCCACCAAAGACAGCACCGATATCCAAGGGCACTGCGATGCAGTTCTCGGTGCTTAGGAATGAGCAGTACAAAATCTTGTTGGCATGGGCCTTCCTTAGCAGCATGGCGTATGTGGTGCTGCTATTTAGTCTTTCGAGCTACGCCGTGGCCATAGGCTTGACGCAGCATCAAGGCAGTGTCGCGAGCGCACTCCTGAACCTCGGCCAAGCCCTTGGCCGACCTGGCGTTGGGGTTTTGAGTGATAAACTTGGGAGGTTCAACGTTGCCTTGGTCGCCACCTTCTTTTCAGGCTTATTCTGCTTTGCTTTCTGGCCCTTTGCAAAGTCCATGGTGGCGATTTGCTTCTTCGCAATGGTCACTGGGTTGGTAGCAGGGACTCTGTGGGCAACGGCAGCTCCGTTAGCAGCAGAGGTTGTTGGCCTTGGTAACATGTCGAGTGCCCTTGGGGTCCTATGGTTGGTGTTGGGGCCTCCTACCGCTGTGGCAGAGGCCATTGCTGTGCAGCTAAGGGACGAGGAAGCAGACGAGTACCCGTATCTACGGGTACAGATGTTTGCTGGGGCCATGTATGCTTTTGCTGCTTTGTGCCTGGCATTGCTGAAGTATATGCGCTTCTCTACCAAGTAGTGGTAGATCAAAAGGG
The DNA here is from genome assembly GCA_027886205.1 of Fusarium piperis. NCBI lineage: Eukaryota > Fungi > Ascomycota > Sordariomycetes > Hypocreales > Nectriaceae > Fusarium > Fusarium piperis. The sequence goes on along the minus strand of RZGM01000052.1, from coordinate 231,130 downwards.
GCAATGGGCGAATTAGTGGATGAATTAGATAAATGAACTCAAATATAGACATAGGCACGTAAAGGGGATAGATCTCGGAAGGTGTTTAATAATAAAATGGTGGTCATATTCAAGAAGTCTTTGTATTTGTTTTCTTAAACAAAGGTTTCCCATCATCGTCAAATTCGGCCCACTGAAAGAAGCTGCAGCTATCCTTGCCTGGCACGTTGCCAGCATGGCACATCCAAAAGTACTTGCCAAAGTTCTCCTTCTTCTTGGTCACCACCCTGAGCACGCAGGGGACACCGCATGGACACTTGGGCGTGTGTCGGGGGTGCATGTTGGCGCGGTAGTCCCTGTATGTGATGTTGATACGGCTTACCCCTGCGATGGGGTGGGGATCTATCGACAGCGCCGGCGAGATGCAGTGCTTCCACTCCTCCTGCATCTCGGCGTGCATCACCAGAAGTGAGTTGTGAGGGAGGTGGATGGATATCTGGCCCTCGGCATCTGCATCCTCGACGGGCTTCTTATCGCTGTCCTTGGGTATTATCCGACGGACTCGAAACTCACGGGCAACGCCCAGGGAGATGGACCCGATGACTGCTCGGGGGCCGAGATATGTCAGATGATCGCTGTGCCAGCCAACACTCTGCTGCGGACCGCGGTAAGAGTTGACAAAGGCCGAGTTGGGGACCCAGTCCTTTGACGGTTGATACTTGAGTTTCTTACCCCCTGGGTAACGAGTCTTGATCCGCTTCTGAATCTCGGCGTTGACAGCTTCTTGAACCTTGGGTTTAACCTTGAGGAGCTGCGGTGTAATCCGCCGTACATCCTGGATATCCGACAGTCAGATACGAGGTTGAAAGCGATGAGCAAAAGAGGAGTTACCGTGAGTTTAGCCCCGTTGTAATGGTACTCAGTCTTTTGCCGCCGGATCTCGTCGTAACTCTCAACGTAGAAACTCGACGTGTGCGGGCTGGAGACGACATTCTCAAACAACTGGAAGGTTTCCTTTTCGAAAGACTTTGCCTCCTCCAACAGCTCCCTCAGGAGATCGTTGGCCTCCTCAGGCGGGAGGAAGTTGTGGATGATGGTACACGGCGTGTGCTCTGCGACATCCTCTGGATCATACAGGTGCAGCGTACTGCCCCTTTTCGACTTGAGCTTCTTCTTCACAGGCGAAACGGCCGGCGAGCTTGAGCTGCTGGGAGACGCATACTGCTTCAGGGACTGCTGGTACCCAATAACCCGACTACCTTTCTTCCGCTGCGGTCGAACCTTGAGCGAAGCAGACGCCTCAGAGACGGATCCATCGTGGGCCAGCAGAATATCCAGCAAGTCCTCCTGCTCGAATGATGGATGCAGAGATGACAAGAGTGCCAACTTGACCTCTGTTGGCTCCTCCGGCTCGGTCTTGTCCGGTTGAGGCGGGGATGCTTTCCGTTTGGGGCGTGTCAGGAAGGCTTTCATAGTCTTAATGGCGTATTCGGAATCATCTGCTGTTCATCTCAGCAGCATATGATAGAACACGCGGCGGCATTCTGCAGAATCCACGCCCAAAGATGAATTGATCATCTGGTTGTCAATGTCCAGGCTGGAAGGGCGCGGTGGCGCGACATGTGTCAACGCGAGAGCACGTGATGTCGACCTCGATTGATGCACCGACCCGTTGATGACGCATCGCATCGATAAGCGCATGTTCATGCACCCCGCGGCTCGGCCATTACCGAGGCACATGTCAATACAACCTCCCTCTAGGTACTTGAGCAAGAGAGGTTCAAGGGTGGTCGCCCTGCCGTGAATAATCTCCCCTGTGTCGATGCGACCCGTCCCAGAAGACCCTCCTCCGGCATCATGGCTGCCATGCTAGAGTTCCGCACCCAGGGCTTCAACCCCTACGCCGTCAAGTACTCGCCGTACTACGACTCGCGCATCGCTGTCGCGACGTCGGCCAACTTTGGCATCGTGGGCAATGGCCGCGTGTTTGCGCTCGGCCTGACGGCCCAGGGCGTGCAGGTCGAGAAGACGTATGTAGAATCCGGCACCGATTGGGTTGCCAATGCCTCCATCTTTGGTCACTGACACTCGCGCGCCGCAGTTTCGATACCAACGATGCGCTCTACGACCTGGCCTGGTCCGAGATCAACGAGAACCAGCTGATCGTCGCCTGCGGAGATGGATCGCTGAAGCTGTTTGACCTAGGCGTCAACGACTTCCCAGTCATGAACTTTCACGAACACAAGAGGGAAGCCTTCTCGGTTTGTTGGAGCCCTGTGACCAAGGATACCTTCATCTCAAGCTCCTGGGACGGAACAGTCAAGATTGTAGGCTCAGACTTGTTCCCCTGCCGCGAACAATGTCTCTAATCATACTCAACAGTGGTCGCCAACGCGGAACCAATCTATAAAGACGCTGCCTATCGGAAACTGCACTTACAGCACATCATTCTGCCCCTCCAACCCTGCCCTGATCTCTGCCGTATCCTCCGACTCGCATCTCCGCATCTTTGACCTCCGAACGCCATCATCTGCCAAGTACCACCTCACGACCACCATACCTGTTCATGCGCCCCCCCTGCAGCCTTCCCCCATGAGCGCCCCGAGCCAACCCTCCGAGATTCTCACCCATGACTGGAACAAGTACAGGGACACCGTCATCGCCACGGGCGGCGTGGACAGGGTCCTGCGAACGTTTGACATCCGGAACCCCGCCGCTGGTCCTCTCTCCGTCATGCAAGGGCACGAGTACGCCGTCCGAAGGCTGTCTTGGAGCCCCCATGCCAGCGACACTCTCATCAGCGCCAGCTACGACATGACGGTCCGGCTCTGGAACGACGGGTCCAACCAGCCGCAAAACCCAGCCATGGGACCCTCAATAGGTAACCAGGTGGGTATCATGAACCGGCACACCGAGTTTGTCACTGGAGTTGACTGGTGTCTGTTCGGGATGGGTGGCTGGGTCGCCTCTGTAGGCTGGGATGAGCGGGTGCTGCTGTGGGACGCCAACATGCTCATGGGCCAGCGAATACCGTGATCAGGGGGTAGGTCGATATGTATAAACTTGGCGTTTGTTGACTGGGAGTTTGAATCGGGCGTTGGGCTGGCTGTCTTTGGCGGTGCTGCCATTTGTCGCGAAATGCTGATGGTATGTACCTATTGGATATCATACATGATGGTGAGGACAAGTCGCAGATATAATACCAAGACATCAATCACACATATGAAAACAGTTCTTGTTGGGATTAGAATCATTTCTTAAGTAGAGTTGTCGTGGAAAGAAACCACATATATGACGCCTTCATCATGTCTAAAAAAAACAAGCCAAACCCCCTTTTTTTCCTTATCATACATGCGAATTCATCCCGTACCAATAACAATGCCCAGTACAAGTACAAATCATCCAACAGTCAGTCCATCGTCGTTTTGGTATTGTTACATTTTCACGTCACAGAGTCACCCATTACCCCTTAAAAGGAAGATCCATAGTTGCTGTGTCCACCACGGCGGCCACGGTTCTGACCCTGACCTCGGCCGTAACCACCGCGGGTATCGTCACGGCGGGCACCCCTTGACATGGCGTCGAAAGGATCGCGGCTGGCTCCACGGTCGCCTCCACGGTCACCTCCACGGTCACCTCCGCGGAAGCTTCGGCGATCGCCTCCGAAATCGTCACGGCGACCTCGGTCCTCAAAGTCATCCGACTTGATGTTCATACCACGAACACGGGACAAGCCCATCTTGTTGACCCAAGCAGCCGAGACATGGGGGGGAGTGTCCCAGCCCCAACCATGTCGAGTCCAGTTGTTGACATCATCAGCCAGCGTAATCTTGTCAACAGCGACACCAAACATGGAGGCGTAGGTGTTTGCAAGAAGTCGACGGGGCATGACCTCAAAGACTGATCGGGAATCCTTGTGGGCAGGAGTAGTCTCACCACCCTCGACATCAGTCTCAGCACTCTCGAGGGAGCTGTTCTGCTTGATAGGGAGGCCAGACAGAAGCTTGCGAGCACCACCAATGGAAGCGTGAGGGATGATCAACCAACCCTCACCCTCCTTGTTCTGTCGACCAGTTCGTCCAAGACGGTGGATATAAGACTCGCGGTCTCGGGGAGTGTCCACTTGGATGACATGGGTGACGTCGGGGAAATCCATGCCACGAGCCGTGACATCTGACGAGAACAAAACGCCAGACTTGGCATTGCGGAACATGTCGGCAGCCTTCTGTCGCTGGGCCTGGGTGAGCTTCGACTGCATAACGTAGGTGTGCAGAGGATGGGCGCCCCGGGAACGAGAGTTTCGCTGTCGGTGGAAACCCATCTCACCGGCAAGCTCAACGAGAGAGGTGGTGTTGAAGTAGACAATGGCCTTGAAAGGGCGGGCATTGGGTTCCTCAAAGGACTTGGCAGTCTCACGGTCAATAAGCTCGAAGAGCGAGGGGAAGACGTGGGTCCAGCCAGAGACGGGGGCAATATGCTGAGGGACCTTGTCATGAGTCAGGGACTCGTTCTCGGGGATAGTCTGAACGAATTCAAAATCGTCAGGGCGGACCATGGTACGGGCCAGGCGAATGACAGAGTCGGGGATAGTGGCAGAAACAAGCATAGTCTGGCGAATCTTTTCGGTGGGGGGAGGGAGGTTGCTCTGGATCTCATTGAGCTCCCTCTCAAAACCAGTATCAAGCATTCGGTCGGCCTCGTCAAGGACCAGAGCCGCCAGGTTAGGCGCCCGAATATTGCTTCTGGGGTCCTGGAGCAGATCGTTGAGACGGCCAGGGGTGGCAACCAGAAGGTGGCAGCCCTGTCGGCGGGTCTGATAAAGCATCTGACGCTTATCAGTGCCGCCGACAGCGCACTGGACAACCAGGCCGGTGTTGGCGGTCAACCGGCGGGCCTCGACGGCAATCTGCTCGGCGAGTTCTCGAGTAGGAGACAGGATAATGCCACGGATATCATCAGATCGGGCCTCGCGCCTGGCACCCTTGTTGGCGAGTGTCGGATCCTCGTTAATCATTCTTTGCAGCAGAGGCAAGAGGAAGGCAAGGGTCTTTCCGGTACCGGTCTTGGCTTGAGCGACACTTGAAAAAGAGTTAGTCTGCGAAATTTTGAAGCGGTGGTTGCGATACTCACATATCAGTACCCTTGAGAGCAGGCACGATAGTCTTGGCTTGGACGGGAGTCATGGTTTCATATTTCATGCCCTGAACGATGGCCCTGAGAAGAGTCTGGTCGACATTCTCAAGCTCGCTGAACTTTGCGGTCTCCTCAACAGGCGCCGAGCTGGTGGGCTCCGAGGCCTGAGCAGTAGCCTCAGCAGAATACGCCCGGGAGATGAAGGCGATCTTGTTCAAGGTGGCAATTGAGGACTGAGCGGTCAAGGCCTGACGACGGGCGACGGGCAATGCGGCTCGAGTCTGAGAGATGAGGGCAGCGGCGGCGGCTGTCCTGGCCTGGTTGGCGCAGCGCCGAAGGCTTGTTCGGAACATTGTGACTGCGTGTGTATGTGCGACAGGGAATGAATGAATGCCACAGATGATTGAAAAGAAACAAGGGCGGACGGATTGAAGACTGCGGAGGGAAGAAGAGGGTATGGGAGGGGAAAAATTAATGTATGGGAGGTTTGGAGGCGATAATCGCGTCGCTGGGAGGGAAGGGAATTTTTCTCACAATCTCTTATCGGCTAAGTGGGTTCACTTTGGTTGGACGGCAAGTCCGGTCCGTCACGTGGGGCGCCGAAAGATTCAAGACCCTTCAGTTTTGGTAGGTACCTCAGGCAGACAGCTCCTCTAGTGAAATATCCCACATATCATTGGTTGACTCGAGTCAAGGCATGATGCGTGTGAATGAATTCATCGCAGTCATGTCACTGCATTGCAGTGCTTGTCGACAACCAAAGGCGACTTCTATGTTCCCTGTTTCCAACGTCTATGTCTAAAGTTACCGTATTGTTTGCTCCTCCTGTTCTTGTCTTGTCAGACAGTCCTTTCTTCTAAGCGATATGGGTTGACCGAGATCCCACGATTGACAGACCCTCGCCAAGACCATCAGAGATGCCCTGTGTCACCCCATCTACAGTCCAGACGAACGCCTCCAAAAGAGCTTGTCCAACCTTGCCGTCGTTCATCTGGCCTATCGTCTCGGTCAAAGAGGCGCTCTGCTTCCCGATCGAGTTGACAAAGTCTATCCCGTGACCAACAACCACCTCGGATACCTTGTATTTCCGCTCCAGCCTTGCAGCAGCCCGTATAAGATATAGCAGGTACGGCATCAGAAAGCTGAGGAAGAAGATCAGGTTGACGACAGTCATCTGGACTCCGCGGTGAAGAATCGAACGCTTTCGACTAGGGCCGGCCGGGCTCGAGCTGGTTTGTAGTTGGGCGTGGTTTATGCTCGGTGGGTTGACTTGTTGTGGCAGAGCGCATTGGACTCGTTTCAGTTCACAGTCATCGAGGTCTTGCGGAAGAGCCTTGAGGAGATATGTCACCCCGTCCACAAAGGCCTTGCGCTCAAAGATGACGTCCTCCTCCGTCACGGCAGGCCTGCCCCCATCTATCGAGATGTTGACGAGATTCGTCCCTGTGCAGATGGGTCAGCTTGCGATATCATTTCTTTCAGACGATGAGAGCAAGTGTACCCTGCCGAGCGAACTTCCAGTGAATGCCAGACGCGGCTCTAACAGCCTGCTCATCGTCTTTGGTTTCCGAATAGAGAACCCGACTCATTCGCTGCGGATGCGTAGCCTCGGCTTCCGCATACTGAGGCGCATCCCTCTGCTCCAGGATGCCCGTCTCGAGCGGCTCAGCATTGAGAGTCGCGGCATTGCCTTCTGAGAGGGGGCGAGGTTTTGACTGCGCAGCGGGGACTACGACGCCCGGGCGGAGCGTGTGAAGACTGATGCTGCGACGAAGGAAGCGGATCGGGCCCGATTGAAGCGACACGGGAAGCATGGCGACCACATTGGAGATCCTACTCTCGGTGATCTGCGCAACCTTGACCTCCTCAAACGCCGGCGCAAATGATCTGATGTGGGACACCATGGTCGTCGGTGTATAGCAAGAGGGCTGGCTTGGCTTGGTGCTTCAGTCCGACGTGAGTGAGAGGATATCGAGAATAAAACCAGACAAATCTACAGTCTGGACGTCCACGTCATGATGTAATAGTTGGAAGATAGAAGAGAAGTAAATAAGTAGGTTGAAGCCCCTGGTGAGCAAACTCTCGTGACCAGGGTCGGGTTCGGGTCCGGATCAAGGTCAAGGTCAGCAGGTGAGTGAAAGGAGAGAAGCTTGGGTAGAAAGAAGCCTCTCATGAAACAAGCGATAAAAACAGCATTGCATTAACCGCAGTGAAGCGCAGTGGCCAACTCAATCGAACTTATCATTCATGGATCCATGTCGAACCCGCCCCGTACCATCCCGAATCTGAGCTTGAGTCTGACATGTGAAAGCGAGAAAAACTGTTGAGCCAACGAGGCCGAAAGCCGGGCTCATGGGCTGGAGACTGGACCCATGATAAGGTTAGTGTTCCAATGAGGCTGTTTAGAGTGGGGAAAATGCGACGACCTCTCGCAACTCTCTTCACCATGGAATCATTCGTCCTTCATGTGTTGGGTGCAGATAGTGTGCGTGTGTGTAATCTCTATTGCATACCGCATCATCAGCGTTGCAGTAGCGTCATCCAGTTGTTCAACAGTACAGCATATCCGTCCATCGGATGCCTAAGTACATACATAGGGAGACGTGACAAAATCCAATAACACCATTGACCCTACCCATTCCGCTTTCGCCATTCGCCAAACACACAAAAAACACAAGTTACTTTCCTCTTCCATCCATCCATGGCAAATGCAATGCACAACTTGTCGCCTGTAACATCCATCGCAATGCAAAAACTACTCCTTCGCTCCCCGTCCGTTCCCTTTTGTCTGGTGGCCTCTGTTGCCACTCCTCTTGTTCCCCTCCAAAACTTCATAAGTGTGTTCATGTCCACTTTGATAGACCGTTACATCATGTCTCTGCTCAGCTCGTACGACCATCCACCCTCTCGTCTCAGCTTGTCTCTAGCTGCCAGATCCTTTCGAATATCGTCCTCGGTAAGGCGGTCAGTGCCGCTCCAGTTGGCGCTAGAAGTGCGAGCACGGAACTTGTGGAATCTCTCCTTGCTCTGGTTGAACACTTCCTCCATGTTCAGAGGTCCCGTCGAACCAAAGATTTGCGACGGATCCATCACCTCTTGTCGCATCAGAGCTCGACGGAGGTCAGGAGAGTCAGCCCAGGCCGCAACTGTGAGGGCATGCCCATCATCGTCATCCTCGTCCTCATCATCAGTCTGGATTTCAGGAAGTTCAATAGCCTCGCCGTTCTGGAATCGCGGCGATGATCGTTGCGCAGACTTGGCCACCGACTTGACTCCATTGACACCACCAAGACGGGCCGGCGTCTTGTACGAAGGTCCTGCAGGGTTGGGGTTGGGGGCAAACGGAATCGCCCCCTTGTGAATTTGGGCCATATCCAAGGGGTTGCCTCCCTTGGCTTGGCCTGGATGCTGCGTGACACCAGTCTTGAACAGGGTTTGAACAGTATTCTGGGAGACATAGCCACTCATCATGTTCTTGGTGTGCATGTCCTGATCATGGTCAGCCTTGATTCTAATGTGTAGATGACTGTCGCCATGTCTTACCTTCTTAAGGGTGCTTGATGGGCGAACAGGCGGTCCCTTGATGTTAGGGGGCTGATCAAAGTCCAGCTCATCAGCAAACTCATCGCTTGTCCGGCGGCGCTTTGCATCCTTGGCCTGATATTGAGGACCGCGGGAGGGAGCATGTCTAGCTGGTCCATCCTCGTTGGCATCTTGGCCAAGGGGTCTCTTGGGGCCTGACTTGGAAGCAGTCGACAAGACCGCGTTGACAGGACGCCCAATGTCCTCTTGAGACCTGTGAATGCCCGAGTTCATGCGGGATGGGGGTCGAGGAGGGCCATCCCCTCGTTGGACTGAGCTGGACTTGTCCAGTCCAAGGCTGTAGTCAGGAGGACCGTTCGGTTGTGTTCGGACAGCTGGAGGGGGTGCCGGTGTCTTCTTGGCCTTCTCAATAGCTGCCTGGCGCTGAGCATTCTTCTTCGCATCCGCCTGCTCACGCTTACGCTGTTCTTCCGCCTGCCGTTGAAGCTGCTCCTGCCTCTTCTTTTCCTCTTTCGCAGCTGCTCTCTTCCTTTCCAGTTCAGCCTTCGCATCGCGCCGGCGCTGCGCCTCTCGATCATCCTGCTCCTTCTTCTTTGCTGCCAGATCAATTGCCCGAGGACGACCAGTTGATCCTACCGAAGCATTAAGGGCTGAGACCGATGGCTTTGTTTGAAGCGAGGCCTTGCTAGCTTTGCTAGCCAGTTGCTGTTTAGGCTGAGAACTTGTTGAAGCACCGTGATCTTGAAAACTCGCCGACATGGAGCTACTGGCAGGATGGAACTGCGAATGCTGCGACCCAGTGTTCACCCGGATAACAGTGGGAGCCTGCTTCGTCTTGGTAAGGGTTTCCTTTCCTGGCTTCATAGGTCTCCTGAGTTCCTTGTTACGAAGAGATTGACCAGGTCCGACTGATCGGGAGGCTGAGGGAGGGGGTGCCATGACAGGGGCGTCGGCCATATCCACATCATGATCAGTGGCCTTTGCTTCCGTCTCATACGGCTTGGCCTTGCGAGGGCTGGAACGGGTGGCCTTGGGCGTAGTCTTGATTGCAGGAGGTTCGTTCTCCTTCTTGGCGGCGAGTTGCTTTTCCATGGTGGCAATCTTCTCCTGTTCCTTGCTAAAGACGCGGACCTTCTCGCGCTCCTTTTCTCGCTCCTTCTCAAGCCTGTCCATTTGTTCAGCTTGGAACTTGGCTTCCTTCTCTCGGCGCTTGTCTTCCTTCTCACGTTCCGTGGAAGCCCGAGTGCGCTTAGCAACAGGTCGAGATGGGCTGGCTTGTCGTCCAGCAACAGGGCTAGCGTTCCTGAGTGAATCCGCGCTAGGCTTGCGGAGGGCTGCCTCCGAAGATAGGTTCGGGTAGAGTCCGAGGCGAGTTGTGGACGGTGAGAGGATCGACGACTTGCCCTCGGCGCTAGCCGCTGCACTGCTGATTAGGAGCCCCTTGGACATGGTTAGGACAGACGATAGCTTGTCCTTAACCTGCTTCAAGGGGCTGTCACGAAAACGCCGCGAGGGCGATTTGGTGGGAGTCTGAGAAACACTGGACTCGGCAACAGTCGCCATCATGACAGAAGGGTTTGAGACTGAGACCGTCTTCTTATGAGGACTACCATCTTGCTGCTCAAGGGAGCTTACAAGTGGAACAGCAGGCACAGACACGGATTTTCCATGTCCGAGGACGTTGGGTCGCTGGAGGTTTGCTGCGGCTCGAGTAGGCGATTGTGTCTTTGCTCGTTCCTCCATATCCAGGTCTCCCAGAGACCCAACAGTCTCCTTTCCATGGATTCCCTCCATCACATCGGCAGAATGGCTCTTTGAAAGTGTGGGCCTTGAAATGGACGTTGTTTCGCTAGCTGGCTCGGCGGCTGGAGGGTCAATCCAGTCATCATCATCATCCTCAGGGAAAGCACCAGGAGTGGTTGCAGTTTCAAGCTTCTTAGGAGATGGTGATTTCGGCTGCTCTGGGACAGCCTGAGGTGCAAGGGTGGGTTGAGAGTTTGTCAGGCTGTGAATCGATTTCGATGGTCGGCTACCGTTTGGCTGAGACTTTCCAAGCACGTTAATCCGATCCTGGAGCATCTGGGTATATGTCTTGTTGTGATGAACGGCAAGGTCTTCGGCATTGTCTCGTTGCTGAGCGGGTACTGAAGGAAGATCGTCCACATCCATCTCATCGTGATCCTCTTCATCAGAGGCATCTTGTCTTGCGTAGTTGCCCAGACTCTTTCCTCCCGTATGCCTGCCGAGGTAACTGGTCCTCTTAAAGTCGAGATGGCTGGTCCGAGAGGCTCTGGGGCCGCCACTCTTTCCTGCTGTCAGAGGCTCCCGAGCTGGAAGAGATGGGAAGTTGAGGCTGCTTTTGCGGAAGCCTGGACGGATGGGGCTGGATCCGTCAGATTGGGATCGGGCGTCGTCAGGAGATGCCTCTTCGGGCTCCTGGGGAGCGGTCGTCACTTGCTGTGTCTTGGCTGGTGATGTAGCTATAGGTTCATCCTGCACAATAGACCGTAGAGGGCTCGACTCAGCGGGAACGGTCACGGGTTCATCGATTGTTGTGGGATCAATCAGGGACACTTCCTCCTGGGCGAGAGGATCAACCACTGTAGAGTTGATGTCCTGGCTTCCATAATAGCCAGAATCCTGCGTCATAGGCTGAGACTTGGTTGTTGGAGCGGGTTCTTTCTCCTGCTGGACGGGTTCGTCGATATGGTTGTCGGAAGAAATGGGCTCGACGTGATTCACGGTCTGGTCCTCCTGGGCGATTCGGAACGTCTTTTCTGGGGATGGCAATGTCGGCTTCGGCGGCGAAGGCGCGTGGCGCCGAGGCGAGGGGGAAGGAGGGGGAATCGAAGATTCCTTTTGGAGCTGAGGTGAGTGAGCTCTGAGGTGATGTGCCAGACGGTTGGCTGAACTGCTAGGTGTGCCACCGAAAACATCCGACAAGGGCTGTCCTTCATCAGCAATTATCATTGAGCCAGACTCAGCGTAGGCACTTACGACTCTTGGCTCTGTGGGATTCAACTTGCGCACGGTTCTGGGCGTCTTGCCGCGTAGTTTACCAGGTGTCTTGAAGGTCTCTGCGATATTGCTAGAGAGCATCCATATTAGTAGGCGCGACCAGAAGAAGAGGGGAAACGCGTACGTTTCGTTCTCACTGAAGATACCAGCCATGTGCTCGTTGAGCCACGAAAACTCATTGTGAGCCGCGTATGTGAACTCGTCGACCTCGACATCAACGATCTGGAGGGCAGAAGCGCGCTCGTCGGCGACCCACGCCGCAGAACCAGTTGGGATGCGCGGTCCTCGCATAGCCGCCATTGTGTCGATTGTGAGAAGGCGCGCGCTGTAAGAAGATGGGATCAAATTCGACTAGAGTCGTGTATAGCGTATTACAAGTTCATCGGGCTTGCGAATCGAGAAACAAATAAAATGGTGAGGTTGTAAAGAGCTTGGTTAATCACAGAGAGCTTGGAGTTTGATGGTGGCTCTGTTTGTTTTGGGTCGGGGCAGGGCAGGCGCTAACAACAACAACTTAAAGTGGGACAGGCCCTCGAATCCAAATGGAAAGCGCGTTTCCGTCCAGTGGGTACGTACCGATCTGAGATCTGCACGTGATATGGCGCTTATCGTTACCCCCCATTATTGTTTACTTTGGCTTGCTATCGCGTCCCCTCAGCTGCGGAACGACGAAACTAAGCAACAGCAAGTTAAAGCAGCCGTGAGCCTTCAGCCTCAACCAAGATGAGGGTTATTGAAGTGATTATCGACGTAAGCTAAAATATGAAACCAGTTTTGCAATTCTCTGCAATTGTTAACCTTTTGCACAGGGCTTCAAGTCGTACGCAGTGCGTACGGTCATTTCGGGATGGTAAATAATGCAACCAAAACAACTCGATGGCCACAGCTGACGCTCCTAGGGATGAGAGCTTCAACTCGATCACTGGCCTTAACGGCAGTGGAAAATCAAACATTCTCGATGCCATTTGCTTTGTTCTCGGAATTACCAACATGTCTACTGTTCGAGCGCAAAACCTACAGGCAAGCCAACCCAACACCCTCATGATGGATTCTTCTCGACTAACAACCCGCAGGACTTGATTTACAAGCGCGGCCAAGCCGGTGTTACCAAAGCCAGCGTCACGATCGTTTTCGACAACCGAGAAACCAAAAAGTCGCCGATTGGATTCGAAGAATATGCGACAATCAGTGTGACTCGCCAGATCGTGCTCGGAGGAACCTCCAAGTACCTCATCAACGGTCACCGAGCGCAACAGCAGACGGTGCAAAACCTTTTCCAATCCGTCCAGCTCAATATCAACAACCCCAACTTCCTCATCATGCAGGGACGTATCACAAAAGTCCTCAACATGAAGGCTGTGGAAATCCTGGCCATGATCGAGGAAGCTGCGGGGACAAGGATGTTCGAGGATCGCCGAGACAAGGCCTTGAAAACAATGGCGAAGAAGGAGATGAAGTTGGGGGAGCTTCGAGAGCTTTTGAAGGACGAGATCGAGCCTAAGCTCGAGAAACTACGAACCGAAAAGCGAGCCTTCCTCGACTTTCAACAGACACAAAACGACCTCGAGCGACTAACCAGAGTGGTCGTTGCATACGACTATGTCAGATGCCAAGAGAAGTTGAGACAATCAGCGGCGGATCTTGAGGGGAAGAAGCAAAGGCAACGTGATTTGGAGGAGTCAGCAGCTCGCTTGCGAAGCGAAATATCCCACCTCGAAGAAGACGTCAAGAAGGTGCGTTCTCAGAGAGACAAGGAACTTCGAAAGGGGGGCAAGGCCCAGGCACTAGAGGAGGCTGCCAAGAAGCATTCAAATGAACTTGTGCGGCTCGCCACCGTTCTCGACCTGAAGAAGTCCAGTTTAGCAGAGGAGAAGGAGAAGAAGGAGGCAATGGAAAAGACTGTTGCTGAGTTGGAGACTATCCTGCAAGAAAAGACGACGGCATTCGAGAACGCCAAAGCCACATACGATGCTGCAAAGAGCGACCTTGAGCAGCAGAACAAGGATGCAGAGTCCAAAGAAGAGCTTCTTCAGACACTGCAGACCGGTGTCGCTTCCAAGGATGGCCAGGAGAATGGTTACCAAGGTCAGCTCCAGGATGCCAAGAACCGCGCCACAGCAGCAGCGACAGAACAAGAGCAAGCCAAGATCAAGATATCCCATCTGGAGAAACGCATCAAGGAAGAGGAGCCCCGGGCGAAGAAGGCGAAGGAGCAGAATGCTGGTCTTTTGCGAGACCTTGACGGGCTAAAGGTTCAGGCACAAAAGCTTGAGAAGGAGCTCGGTCGTCTGGGCTTTGAGCCAGGTCAGGAAGAGCAAATGTACAAGCAAGAATCTGAGCTACAGCAAACAGTCCGAGGCCTCAGACAAGAGTCGGACAAGCTGAAGCGGCAGGTCGCAAACACCGAGTTCAACTACGCGGATCCTGTGCCCAACTTTGACCGATCCAAGGTCAAGGGATTGGTAGCGCAGCTCTTCACGCTGGATAAGCAGCATACACAAGCTGGTACTGCTTTGGAGATATGTGCTGGAGGTCGCCTCTACAACGTGGTCGTCGATACCGAGGTGACGGGTACACAACTACTACAGAGAGGAAAGCTGCGGAAGCGAGTGACCATCATCCCACTCAACAAGATTGCCGCCTTCAAGGCGTCAGCCCAAACCATCGCCACAGCTCAAAACATTGCTCCCGGCAAGGTCGATCTAGCTCTGTCTCTAGTCGGATACGACGACGAGGTCTCTGCGGCGATGGAATACGTCTTCGGCAATACCTTGATCTGTGCCGATGCAGACACGGCCAAAAGAGTCACCTTTGATCCCAACGTACGCATGAGGAGTATCACACTCGAGGGTGACGCTTACGACCCCTCTGGTACCTTGTCTGGTGGAAGTTCGCCCAACTCAAGCGGCGTTCTAGTTCTTCTTCAGAAGCTCAACAGCCTCACTCGCCAGCTGAACGAAGCTGAACACTCGCTGAAGGAGCTCCAGCGCAGAATTTCGAGCGAGAAGGCCAAGCTAGACCAAGCTCGCAGGATTAAGCAAGACTTGGACCTGAAGACTCACGAGATCAAGCTTGCTGAGGAGCAGATCGGCGGCAACTCTTCCTCGTCCATCATTCAGGAGGTTGAGAACATGAAGTCAACAATCGCGGAGCTAAAGGAGAGTATCATCGAGGCCAAGGCCCGGCAAGCAAAGGCCAGTGCCGACGTCAAGACCATCGAAAAGGATATGAAGGACTTTGACAACAACAAAGATGCCAAGCTCGTTGAGCTACAGAAGGCCCTTGACAAACTTCGAGCTGGTCTCGGCAAGAATGCTGCTTCAGTCAAGACACTCCAGAAGGAGCTTCAAAACGCTCAGCTTGATGCTGAGCAAGCGGGTTTCGATCTGTCTGCTGCTCGAGAGCAGCTGCAAGAAGTCGAGGTCGGTATCAACGCGCAGCAAAAGGACATTGAGGATCTCGTCAAGCAAAAGGCTCAGGTTACCGAGACACACGACACGGTCCAGGCTGAGCTTGATGATGAGCGTGCCAAGCTACATCTGTTTGACGATGAGCTACGAGCGTTGGAGGATGCCACCCGGTCCAAGAACGCACGCATCGCCGAGGAGGGCCTCGAGATGCAGAAGCTCGGCCACCAGGTGGAGAAGTTCCACAAGGAGCAGCAGGGAGCGGCTGAGAACGTCGCCCATCTCGAAGAGGAATATGAATGGATCCATGACGAGAAGGACAAGTTCGGCCGCAGTGGAACTCCTTATGACTTCCGGAACCAGAACATCGGGGAGTGCAAGTCGACGCTGCGCAACCTAACAGAGCGGTTCCAGGGCATGAAGAAGAAGATCAACCCCAAGGTCATGAACATGATCGACAGCGTGGAGAAGAAGGAGGTGTCGCTTAAGCACATGATCAAGACGGTCATCAGGGACAAGCGTAAGATCGAGGAGACGATTGTCAGCCTGGACGACTACAAGAAGAAGGCCCTTCAGGAGACGTGGGAGAAGGTCAACGGAGACTTTGGTAACATCTTCTCGGAGCTGCTTCCCGGCGGCAGCTTTGCCAAGCTTGATCCGCCCGAGGGCAAGACTATCAGCGATGGCCTGGAGGTCAAGGTCTGCCTCGGGAAGGTGTGGAAACAAAGTTTGACCGAGTTGAGTGGTGGTCAAAGGTGAGGATTCCCACGAACCCTTTCTCAACGGGATTTTTACTAACCAACCCCCTATAGGTCTCTCGTTGCTCTCTCCCTCATCATGGCTCTGCTCCAGTTCAAGCCTGCGCCCATGTACATTCTCGACGAGGTTGACGCAGCGCTGGATCTCTCGCACACGCAAAACATTGGCCGTCTGATCAAGACACGGTTCAAGGGCTCGCAGTTCATCGTCGTCAGTCTCAAGGACGGCATGTTCCAGAACGCGAACCGCATCTTCCGGACACGCTTCAGCGAGGGCACCAGCATGGTGCAGGCTCTCACGCCGGCAGATATGAAGTAATGACGGTGACAGACAGACACCTACCTCTCTGGATGCCCTGAAACGAGTGTATGAGGAAGATTAGATGGGAGGTTTCACACGAGATGAGGCGTCGGGCTGGCTGGGCGCTGGAGAACAGTCTTGGGTGGTTTTGAGATACCTTGTGTTGTGATAGCGCTCTATGTAATGAGGCAGGACCTATGAAATCTATCTTATTGTTTTGCATCCATTCCATCTAGAATACTGTTACACGACTTGCAAGGCGTCTCCCTTGTGGGCTCCTGAGCATGGCTTGCTTGTAGGAAACTAACTATTGGCAGATGTACACATGGTGACCACGCTGGACGACGTCGATATCCATGCCCACCTCGATGAATGACTCGAACTGCTCAGACCGCGCAGCGCCGGAAAACATGGGACACATTTGCATCCCCATGCATCCCATCTTGGGAGCTCCTTCATCGATGTCACGAAACTTCCTCAGGGCCCGATCCGGCTCAGCCTTGTGCCGGATGCCCGTATCAGGATCAACATTGGGCAGTTTGCATCTAGACTCTTTGTTAGACCGAGTTGTCAAGAGTAAAAGGGGGGGGAGTGCTGCTGCTGCGCTGACCGGACAGTTCGACAGGCCACGTCAAAGTGGCACTCTTGGCTGGTGGTGGCGTGCTTGAGGTGAATAACCTTCCAGCTGTCTTCGTCATACTCTTCGTTTCCGGCGACTGACACGTGTTAGTGGCCATTTCTGCGGAGGCGCGGGTGCTATAGCGTTGCTGAGACATACTGATAATGTTTGCCCGGAATCGTCGGGCATCGAGCTGCTTCATGGCGTCGTCTTTGACAACGTTCTTGTCTAGCGCTTGCATGCTACTCAGGCTAAGCATATGGAGGGGGTACTAGACTTGTCAGCTATCATGAATCCCCCTTGCGCCACAGCCTCGGTCTAGCACTTACCGCATCGTGAAAGTCGACAACGGGTTGGTAGCCCAGGGCTTCCTTGGGCTGGGCACACCGGAACACCTCCCTCTGCCGTGAAGGGTCCATCCTAAAGATGCCCAGCTGGTGCTTAGCTCCCAGGTAGCGAGCCAGCTCGGCAGGAAGCTCCTTGTCCATGTTGAGAGCCGTGGTGACCTCGTTCCAGATCTTGACGTCGGCAAAGGAGTAGCCCCGGGCCTTGATCTCTTCCATGTCCGGGAACGAGATGGGCAGCATGAATTCCTTCTCAGGCACGGCCTGGAACCCGTGGCTGATCTTGGCCGAGGCCAGCTGCATCAGCCCGCGCAGCCCTCCGTCCATCCAAGGGAACCTCACCACCAGAAAGGCACCGTCCACCTTCCCCAGCTGGCGGCTCGCCTTGTCTGGGTCAGGAACCCAGAGGTCGACTTTGACGTTGGCGAGCAGGGGGAGCTGTCGAAGAGTCGCAAACTCCCAGAAAGAACTGGTCTCTTTGCCAGGCCGGGGAGGCTTCAGGTAAGCAAACGTGTAGAGTCTATCATGCTCCAGCCCCGTGGGAAGTACCCTACTCCTCTCAAGCTCGATTCCGCGGCACGACTTGACGGGGTAGATGTACAAGCCCTGGACCCGCGGCGGACGCCCCTCCCGGGCCCGGTGTTCCTCGGAGAACTGGCGACGGAGGTTACTGCCACCCGGAGCCACGCCGACCCGGGAGTGGGTCTGGCTGAGGACATCACTGCGGTCCACGGGGACGGGAGGGAAGAGGATGAAGATGGGGACGAGGAAGGCGACGAGGGTGACGGCAAGGAGGACGAGCGAGACTGCGTCGACGCTAGACAGCAGCCCCTTTGTCGCCTCCACGCTGGTGCCAAAGCCCGGCAGCGCTGTCGTCATGTCGCCCAGGCGCCGCACGAGGGTTGAACTGCCGGCTGCAGCGTCCAGAGGGCCCTGTAGGCCGGGGACGAAGGAACTCGAGTCGGCTGCTGCGGACATGGTTCGCTCTCACGATGGTGGGTTCCGGTTCCGTGCTATCTCAGACCTGCATGCACGATCCACGATCAAGAAGCGCCCTTGCAGATGAGTGTGTTTTGTTGCTGCTGTTGCTGTTGTTCTGTTTCTGTTGCTGCTGTTGCCGAGGTTTCGAGATGCCGACTTCTCCAGGAATGTCTTGTCTCTCGTTCATCAATATCATGATGGGTCCATGTTGAGTTCATCGTGTCCCTAACCCCTTGGCCACGGGTCCCAATGGCTCGGACCCGGCCAACGGTACCTGTGGCGCATCTGGTTTTAGATGTGGCTAGGGTCAGTCTGAGAATGAGAACCAACAAGAGCATGTCTTGACATTGTGCGTTACAGAGTCATTGCACGCAGTTGGCTTTGCCATGACTCAATGCCGTCGAGAAGTCATCCCAAGAGCCTCCTCGAGTCATCATAATGGAGTCCGAGGCTGTGGCATGACAAGAAATATGGTACGTTGTACCAAGTAACTCCAGGGTGGCAATGCCACACTTCCAATGAACTGTCTCATGGGGATGCGAGTTATCAGCCCTTCGGCTAGGGCCGCAGCATGCAGCTTTAATGGACAAGCAAGTCGTCCATGACCCTTTGCCAAACCCGGTAGTTGCTGCCACTGGGCTCCTCCATCGTGGTTGTTCCAACCTGAATCATATGCACGGGGAGAGAGGGGCCTTGGATCTCCAGGCGCTTCACGGCATCTGCTGCGGGTACTGTAGAGCTGGCTGCTTGGAGAAGATTGGAGGTGTCAAGAACCCTGCCGACCCTGCAGTGTGCCCTTTACAGCCAATGCACGCCAATATCCGCCTTGTGCCCTCCCGCACAAAAGCCTCGCCCTTGATTGGGACATCCAGGCGCCATGCATCTATGGCTTCGTAGCTGCCACATCACCCCATGTTGCCCAGTTCGACCTGTCTGTCTCACACCCACATATCATACGTGTCTAAGTCAACTCGACAGACGGCGCCCTGGGAAAGAGGGGAGATCCCTTCGCAGAAACAATCACGTAGGCATGGAAGCCGTCGAAAGCCCGGGCATCCTGGGACATCGGCACATTGTTCCATGGCCCCCGGGCAGTTGGACTGACTGCGAGCCATTGACCAAAGCCTGCCCATCAAACAAAACCAACAACAACAATAACACTCCTCCATGACGACAGCCGTGTCAGTTCAGCTGCGCTGGGGTGAGGACAAGTCCCGGCACAAAAGAAAAGAAAGACAAAGTTAAAATCCCACTTTACCAACCAGGCTCTCGCCTCACGCCGCACAGCAGCGCACCGTAGTGAGGCGCCGCCCACACGTCCTGCAGTAGCCTTTGTTCCCGCCGTCTCGTCTTCAGGCGTGGGCGTGAGTGGCCTAGCCCTCATTTGCACATTCGTCGCCCTACCGCCCTCCTGTGGGGAGCTTGATCGGCCTGGCGGCCGGCGCAGGGTATGCAATGTGGCTGGCCATCAACAAACAAATGCAGGACCAAGGTACTCAACTGGCGGAGTCGGGATAATTCCCGTCAACCCGTCAACCTGGTCGTGTTAGCCGGGCAGGGACTCGCCCTTGGTGCCTCTCACAGCCCCGTGCTGCGGCCACTAAGGATTGCTCGCTGCGCCGATCGCCCCGAGGCCAGCCGGAGATACTTCTGTATTCATCCAGAGCCTCCATTCCTGGCTCCTGGTCATATCGACAAACTGACTCGCAGGGCAGGCAAGTCAGGCACGAAGGGAGCATAGGGTGGGCCGAAATACGCGGGTTTGCCCAATTGTCGGCCTTTAGTTAGCTGTCAGGCAGGGTCTTGTTGTACGCATCCGGTAAAGCCATTTGCGGGTGGTGACAAGGAAGACCGTGGTAGATTCCTCGTCCAGGCGTCATCGTGCTCCCAGATCGAGCACGAGTTCGTCACTCGTTTCGTTCATGCTGCTAGGTGCAATCTCACATGATGAGCGTTGGGCAAGGGCTGTCTGCCCAAAAATAGGCAAATCCTAGATCCTCTAGCATTAGTGTCCCATTAGCAGACACTAGATTGATGATGGGCGTTGCGTCCAGCAGGGGATTCACGCAGATCTTCGCCCTGTGCGGAATTTTGGGCCTCTGTCACAAGCTGGTGAGAGCAGTGAGACTGACAACTAGTCTCGATGATAGATGCGAGGCCAGCAGCATCTCCTCACTTCAATTCCTCCCAGATCAGACCTCTCTCAAAACGCCTACCGGAATACCAAAGCCCGCCTCCGCGCTCCACTCCCCGTGCAGCTTGGGCTGAAAGACCTGCCTCTTGGTGATGATTCCGCACCTTGCTGCAAGGCAGATCCCAGCAGAGCAGTTCGAGATGAACCAAACAAGTGAGGCTCGATCTTCTTCGCTGGCGTTCATCGTCTTGCGGGCCTCCCGCCACTCACGATGGCCTATTCGATAGTCCAGCGATGCCCAGCAAACCCAATGGAACAACCACTGGATCCCAACTCTCTTGCGCTGACCGACAGACGACTCCCGCCAGGGGTAGAGTACCCGGGGCACGCACTGCGACGGCTGGATGATTCGGCATGATCCGGGACGGGAATACCGTCCATCTCGAATGCAATTGATGGGTGAGGGGCGAAACCCTGCAGAGGATTCCTGACCGAGTATCGATCCCATGCGCATATTGAATGCACAGCAACATTGTCCTGTGGAGCCTCCATGGCAGATATTATGCTGATGCCTCCAATTTTGCCCAGTTACCCGCACAACGTCGCAGTTTTCTCAAGTGGCCCCCTGTTAAAAGCACCAACGAGAAGGCTCCTATCCATTGACCCCAGCAAGATCCCTGTGAGCTCCTTGACAGCCCCAGTCCCCAGAAATGGAGACCGCCAAGGGACCCGTCAGGTTTCCTTTTTGAGCCACAGGCCTTGAAGGAGGGGATTTTGGTGTTATTGACTGGTTTTCTGGCTAGACATTTGGCGCTTATGTCTCCACGTCTTGCGCCGCAGCTGTAGGCGCCGGTCTTGGATGGCGTTTTACTCCCCCTCATCAGACCACTTGCCATGTCTTGAACGATTAGGTTGCGCTTGTGAACGCAGTTCTTGGGGCGTGGGTGACGTTTACCCCTGTCGCGCCGCCCTGACGGCTCGGAATCATGACAAACCCCCGATTATTGCAACTCGCCCCAGAACGTTGGTTGTCTTGAAGGGACAAGACCCAAAGTAGGTTGGACACAAGAAGTGGAGGAGCAAGGATAAGAAAATTCTTGAGTGCCAGTCGACAACGGCCTTGGCCCTCCTCAGCCCTAGTCGCTCTGAACTCCGTGCGAACGGAGTACGGAGTATCCTGGAGCGCAATGCAGAGCAGCAACCTCCTTGGCTCGATCCTTCGCTCATGTCCTCTCGCGCCCCTGTGGGCAATGCTTCGAAACCCACCACCTCCATGCGGCCGTGCAGGCCCTAATCATAAGTGCCCGCTTGAAAACTTCTTCCAGCTTGTTGGTGCCCCTGCTGTCAGACTCCGAAGAACTGCATCGGCGTTTGGCCAGCCAAGATCCACGGCCAAGTCCCGGAATTGGGGAATAGATCTCCTTATTCTGCTGCTAGTTCTTGGCTAGCAATGAGTCGGAGCCGCTGCCGCAACCCGAGAAAGAAATCCAGTCTTCAGCTTGCATTGTACGAGTACGGCATGAGATGAGCAAATGTCCCTGTTCAGAATAGTTGTCTCCTGTGGGGAGAGTTGTTGGCTGCAGAGTTCAATTATTAGGCCGGTCCATGGTGCCCTTGACGTGACTGGTCATCTTGGTACAAGCAGGCTGTCGGTTCATATTAAAAAGTATACTGGCTGTGGGCGACAATGCATCAAAGCCATGCTGAACTAGGTAATGTGCTTAGGGGTGGGTTGCCCAACGTTGTTGGACAACATCCTCATCAAGGTCGATGAGCGCTTGTAAGAGATGTTCCTAGGTCAATACTTGACCGAGGCTCTGTGTCATCATTTTGACGTCTTTCTAGAAATCCAGGACCCGGGCCTGGCGGAAAGCTCCCGACCCGTGTAACAAGCAAGTGGAGGAGACCCATGTTGGTGCTCATCTGTCATGGGGATGCCTGTGCGGCGGCCTAGTCAAGGCCGCGCGCGTCGGCGGCAGGGCTCTTGCTCAACTCTCCGAACGAGAGCGAGAAGCGCCCCGATCATGTCGGGTGCCGGCTCCGACGGTGGAATACGATGCCACGTGAGGTGAGACACCGATATCATCATACAGAAGTGTTGCAGGGTGCAGACTGCATCTACACATATGGACCCCTGCGCTGTTGCTCTTGACCCCTATCGCTGTTCAAAGGATGCTAAGCAATGTCAAAATATGCAGTGTTCGACCAACGAGGCATGGCTGGCTATTGGATGAATAGGCCACCGCTTTCTGGCTTTAGGGACTGGGTTCACGGAGCAGTCGGACTTGCTACAGCTGAGACTGGACGGGGGAACGCCCTGTTGAATATGCTTGCTTGGTCTTGTTGCGCTGCGTGCTTCGCGTTTGGCCTGTGCTTCAGGTTGCCCAGACCTGCATTTAGTGTTGAGCTAGACTTGATTCGATCTCAACACGGCCAAAGAAGATCGTGGAAGAGCCATTTGGTGGCTGGAGTGGTTGATGGAGAAATCCTCGCCTCACTTGGACCCCGTCCGGTGAGAGAGGGTGTTGAAGCCATGACCTCCCACGTAGTAGTGTTGTAATCATTCGCCCGTGGCTCGCTTCCTGCGGACATTTGTTAATCTCCGGTCTGGCTGAGCAAACGCACAACGGGAGACAAGAAAACGAGAAGTAGAGGAAAGTAAAGAGCCACCCTGCAGTACCGGTACACCTGATCCATAGCCATGCTTTGCAGTCCATCGTGGTCAGAAACACTCAACAGTCAAACAGCCACGGCCCACGGTGGTGTTCACAAATGGGTCCGCCACGCGACGACCCACGCGTAGGGAGCGGGACCTGATCCAAGCGTCAAAGACGTCCTCAATACCAGCGAGCCGTTTTGTTTGTTGGTGTGGACGGACGGTTGTGAAGTTGGGACGGATGGTGTGCGGTGCGGTGCGCAATGCTTGCTGCTTGCTTCTGCATGGCTCAGGGAGTCGGTGTCACCCCAAGGGGTTTCCATTGACCAAGGCCCTCATTGAGTAAGGCCTGCGCTCTCATCCTCCGCCACCCCTGTCGACGGGACCCTATCAGATCGTCATCTTTCCCGTCTGTGAACTGGGAACCATGATCGCATTTTTTGCCAAGCTTGTCATGATAGGTGCCTGGGGGCACAACAGTACGGAGTAGAACGAAACCCGTGGCATGATTGTTCATGCCACAACCACAGTTGCAGTGGCCATTAGGACGACTGATATTAGGTCTGGCTATGTTGTGAATTCAGCCTCTCACTCAGTATGGGGACAAGAGGTTGGGGAACGTACCCATGATGCATTGCATCTTTGGTTCAAACCAGTTATTCCAACGGCAGCCTGCTTCTTCCCCTCTCTTGTAGGTTGCATCACCGCTGATGACCGGCCGCGTTCATGGATGACCCCTGGCCCGCCGTCCTATTTCCTCAGACTGAGGGCAGAGTGCAGAGTGGACGACGCCAAGAGCGCGGGCGCAGATGTGAGATGCCCAAACAGGCACCATGCAACGAACAAGAAGTTGCTCCGTCCCCGGCGGACGCCATGGACGGTGGGTTCTCCACAGCCTTTCAGCTCCATTCTGATCCTCGTCGACAACGTTTGTTGACCCCATGGCGTTAAACCCAGTCGCCCATCGGCCTGGGTTGGGTGGTAAGCCCAATCCAATGCCAGCCCCAGCGACACTTGCTCGAGTGACCGACTATATGGACCTCATCGGTACTGTAATGTTAATCAGGGTATGCAATACGCACAGGCTCCTCGATGGCCTGTTGAGGGTTCTGGGAGAGCCAAGGGAGGTCCTGACGACGCTGGGACTCACCTCCAAGCCATCCGGCCTCCTTTCCGCGGTATTAAGCTGCTTAGGGCAGGGCCAGTTCCGCGCCCTGTGCACCCAAGCCCGAGGAGGCGGTTCCCCCCTCGTCAAGTTGGAATCTTAACGCCAGCCCAGAGTGTCAGCTGCAGTCACCCGTGGCCACGGCACTCCTAGTCAGGTAAAGACAAAACGGCATTTCTTGGAGAGGGAAACAAGGCCCAGAATACCGGGCCCTAGTATTGTTCAACGGGGCGGAGTTGTTCGGAAATAACCCCAGTCGACTCAATTCCCAAGGACCTGGGAAAAATGTGTACGAGATGAGAAAGAAGCTGTCAAGGGCTGGCAGGGGAGGAGGCCAGGAAGGTAGGTAGGTACAGTAACATCCTGGATGGATGGCAGGTACTAGGTAGGTAGTCCGTGGCTGGGGGGTGTTCCTTCCCCCTTCACTCCTTCCCCCTCTACCTACGTAGTAGTAGCCCCTCCAACCCAAGCTCGGGCAAGTCCAGCCCGCCCCGCGCTCGTTTTGTAATAACATCATCCATCCTGTCACCCAATCTTTATTACTCACCCCTGGCACTTTGGATCGATCACTGTTCTTATTGACCGTATTAAACACCTCGTTGTTGTTATTGTTTCTGCGTATCCTCACTTACCGTTGCTATTGTTATTGTTATCCTTTTTTAGGAAGTCGCCGTCCTGTGTCAGTCAATGCTGTTGTGTCTTCCACGCCGCTGGGCTCTCCCTTGTTGCACACTCCCAGATCTAGACATCACGACAGCTTCTTCCGCCTCCGTTCTTAGTCGGTACCGATTTCCTGGAAGGCTCCCTCGCACACCCCAAAGGCCCCATCACACGCCCTCGTCCATACATCCACTCATTGCTCAATCACGAAAAGCCCCAGGACGGACCTGCCGTTCCGCCCGGGAGCCTGCCCAGCAGCATACGGGTCGGACGTCGTCGACTTCGAACGGTCATCGCTCTGCTCGATCTTCTGCTCATCGTGCCGTTCCATCCCCCCCATTGCTAGTCACGGCAGCGTTGCATCCAAGCCCGGACCATCTATCCGCAAACTAGTGGCCTGCTTTGCTCATCTGCTTGTCCGTGGGCGTGGGATTCTCCTCAAAAACCAACAGTCAAGAGGCATAACTTAAGCTCTTGGCTGGCTCCCGGGACCCACGAGTCCGGGCTGTCCGTTGATCAGCGATTGACGCCCCGTCAGGCCTGCATGCGACAGGTCTTCTCCCACAGGATACGACATCCTCGAATTCATCCCCATCTCCAGGGGCTCGGCCAACTGCTTGCCCAATACCACCCAGGCCGACCCATCTTGCCGCTGGTCTTTGCAGAGACCCCTCCCCTCCCTGATTCTGGGAACCAGTAACCTCAGCCATACTATCAGAGGTGTCTCCATCGATCAATCTTCCCTCCCTGTCACCGTGACAGCGCCTCTCCGCTCCCCAGCCGCGATACATGTCCCTGCTCATGTCGACTGCCCCTCTTGCAATACAACCATTCCAGGCATCCCCCCACCAGTAACCAAACAGCGTCCTTGCAAACCACGTTTCACTAGGCCACGGACGTCTTGCCGCTTCCTGGATCTATCCGCAGTGCCAGCAAACCTGATAAAAG
Organism: Fusarium piperis; assembly: GCA_027886205.1. NCBI lineage: Eukaryota > Fungi > Ascomycota > Sordariomycetes > Hypocreales > Nectriaceae > Fusarium > Fusarium piperis. The sequence continues at coordinate 205,484 of RZGM01000052.1, read as the reverse complement.
TCAACCCTCTTCTGGCCTTCACTTGCAGCCTGTTTGGGACCAGCTCCCCATCTAGACCTCTCACCCTTGACGAACTCACCTCTTGCACGCCCTTACCTTACCACTCTCCCGGTTTCAACCCGGGTTGTCGTGATAGACTAGGGGACGATCGTAGCCCTGGTCAGTCGCTGTTACTAGCAGGAAACAGAAATTGCCCGCTGGCCCCCAAGTTTGGTTGCCCCCGTCATCCACGTCCGTCTTGTCGAAACTTGCCTCCGCTAAGCCTTGGTGGCCAACTCTTGACGCTCATATACTCCGAGCCGCCCTTGGCATATGGGCCAGCTGGAACGGCTGAGCTTCAAGAAAGGTTCTGTCCCCTCACGGTCCTGTCTGGTGCGCTTCAGACCCAGCACAACTCCCGTCGATCAGCAAGCACCGTTTTCGGCAAGCATGCGAATCGCAATTTGTTTCTCTTCCTAACCCAAGACACCTTCCCTCAGCAGCTCTGAAACACTCGAGCTACGCGAGCTGTTTGTGCTGCAGCTGTCACAATGGGAGACTATTATCATCATTTTCTTTCTTCTATGTCGGGGGCTGGTATGAATCCGGTTACCTCCCCCGAGGAGATGCTCGACCCCCGACTCCATGGTCCCCCGATTTCCATGGCCTCCGCTCCGATGCCTGGTCCGTATCAGCAGCTCGGGTATTTCACCGGCTTCCCAGACCCAATGATGTTTAACCCAGCCAAGTCCCAGAAAGGCCGCCGGAAGTCTGCAGCTGGAACTCCTGCTGCAGTGGACCATGTTAAGCATCGTAGGACGCGTTCCGGATGCTTCATGTGCCGGAGTCGGAGAGTTAAGGTACGCAGCACTCCGCAACTAACATTGAGACTTGCGCATCTAACTTGCTCAGTGCGACGAAACACGGCCAATATGCGAACGTGGGTGTAGCTCCGTGCCATGTGTTCGTTGGACGCGATTACTGACAATGCAAAGGTTGCAAAAAGGGGAGTCGAGAATGCGTCTATCCCGATCCTCCCTCCTCAAAGAGCTCAGGGGGATCTGGTAAATCCAGAGATTCTACCGCCTCCACCCAGCAAACAAGCCCGTCCTCTTCAAATGCAGAGGACGACGAAGATGCAGACCGAGAGAGCAAGCTTGAAACGATCCCTGATGAGGAAGAAACTGAAGACCAGACGTCAAAGTCTTCGGTGCGCTCCCTGCCCTCCAAGAGCTCGTCTCCATCGAGCGCGACTGCAACACCAAGCAGTCTCGCAGCTGCATACCCCTCTGTCGAATTCCCCGTGAACCTAGGGCCAGCCGACTGGTCGCATTTGCCGCCCGAATATCAGCGATGTCTTGCCTTCTTTGTCGAAAACATGACCAGCTTTAACTACTGTATTCCCACTGATTCGGATGACTTCTTCAAGACTATCCTTCCAAGCGTGGCTACTCGTCATGAACCACTACTTAACGCTGTTGTCGGTTTCTCTGCATATCATCTCACACTGGACAACCCCCAAGGAAAACTGCAAGATTTCTTACAGTACTACAACAAGAGCGTGACGCTTTTACTGGCCCTACTCAAGAGAAAGGAGAAACCCAACGTGGCCACCTTATTGACAATCTTGCAGCTTGCCACGATAGAAGTACGTTTGCGAGCTATTGCTATCCGATCCTGGTCCTCTAACTACTTTATCTAGGAGTATTTTGGCGATTGGGTGAACCTCATGGGTCACCAAAAGGCAGCACTCGAAATATTGACCAACATATTCACTCCCCAGACCGTGATGCAAACCGCGGTGGGCCGCATGTGCCTCAGCTGGTACGCTCGATTCGACAACTTCGTTGCACTTATGGGGGGCTTTCCAACCGACCTGCCCCGAGAATGGTTCCAGGCCATGGTGGATTTCTATCGGTCGGAAAAAGCTGCCCATCCGGGGGAATTGCGTTGGATAATCGAAGAGTGGTCTGCTCGGCTCCGTCTGATCTCATATGACATGTCCATCTTGTTCGCCAAAGGCAGTAGGGGCCAGATCTCCCCCGAAGACTTCATCAAAGAGCACGAGGCAATAGATAAACGACTCGTGGAGTGGAAGGAAAAACGCGATCCTGCCCTCCTGGACCAGAGATATCTTGTCACGGATTTCCCACCACCAGAATCGATTCCCCCGGACGATATTGTCGACCCATATACCGTCGGTATCCTCTACGACTTTCCGTTGTTCCACGCAACCGTTCTATGCGCGGAGTGGAATAGCATCATGATTATGCACAAATGCCAGTCAGCTGGTACGAGGCCGGACATCTTGTTCGCGGATCTGAACAGACATGCGTACAGAACTTGCCAATATTTCGAAACTTTGGAGTTCTGGCCATCGACCCCCAAGGGCGTACTAGTCCTGATACAAGCCTGCATTGCAATTGCGGCATTGTTCTTGCCCCAGGATGCACGGCATCACATGTGGTTCCGTCAAAAGTTCGCTTCACTGGAGACTATGGGGTAAGGATACGACCTCCGATGCGTGGTGACATCGAATAGAGCAAAATGCTGACTAGCTTTCTAGGTATATTCACCCCATTACGATCCGAAGCAAGATGGCCGAGCTCTTCCGAGAGCCGTCGTGTGTGCAATGGTGGTTGCCGAACGATGAAGGGTTCAGCCCTGTGTTACAAAGCATCCGGAACTTTGCTGATGAGCGGAACGCCGCGGCCGTAACAGCTCAGCAGGAGAACCTTCGAGAGGTTAGGCATATTTTCGCCAAGATGTCGTTGATGGATGAGGGGAACAAATCATTGCCCATTGGCAAGGGGCCTGGGCAACAGAACAGGGGATAGGAAACGGGCACGAGTCGATACAAAATTTCCCCATGCACTGGACGAGAAAAGACTCAGTCTGCTGTTCTAGACAGGGACACACAACTCCCTTGGGCACAACTCGTTTGTTTGGCAATCAATGCGATGGACTGGAGGGGCCCGACTCACGCCTACCTATCGGTTCAGGTGGCTGTTGAGGAGTAACCCACCAGAGCGAGTGGATGACCGGGACAAGCGAGGCGCAGAAATCGATGGCGACACAAGGTTGATCATTGCGGCCCACGTTAGGCCAATGGCGTTAAGGGGCATCATGCGGAACTGGATAGACAGGAGGGCGGCCGTTGGTGGGTGATGCAACGGTTGACACCGGACGGGCCTGGTGGTACACGTCGGATAACTGGAGCAAGAGGGCGTTCGACGGGACGGATTTGGATCTGGACTTTGGAAGAGAAAAAGGCGGCTGCTTCCCCAAGCCGCAGATACCCAACCTCTGAGAACTCATATTACACAATGTATTATATAGTAACGTAGCTTGGCTACAACGCAAGCCTCGACATGATGATCTACATCACTCTTCTGGATAACAGGGGTTGTGAATTAAGTAAAGCGCGCTTTGCTGGTCTATCATGTCTCGTCCTCCTTGGTCTCCCTTTCCGACACTGTGACAGCAGATGTGGAAGTCTCTGGCTGTGTCTGTTGGTTCTCACCAGCAGGCTCAGGGGCAACTTGAGAAGCAGAACCTTGCTCCTCAACTGTTGTCTCTGCTGGCGCGGAAGCGTTTTCCTCTGCCGAAATCTCCTGGGACGTGTCCTTCTCTTGGTTTTCTTCGGACACTGCCGGTTCTGGGCTTGGCTCAGCTTGAGCGTCCCGAGGATCGGTGTCCTTTCCAGCATCTTGCTCAGGTAGCTCCACGGCTGGCTCCACAATTGTCAGGTCGGCGTCGTCGGCGTCGGCGTCGGCGTCGGCATCATCTTCCTCGTCCTCTTCTTCAGCTTCTTCAACAAGTTTCTCGTGGGATTCAGACGAGGCTTGTGGCATGGCGGACTGCTCGACAATAACAGGGACTTCAGCTACTTCAGGCTCCTCTTCGACTGGGGAAGGGGCCGTGATGTGCATGTCCCGGAGCTTGCGCGAAACTCCATCAGGTTCCTCCTCCTCCGCCTCTATGACGGTTGTCACGGCACTGCCTGTTGAAGGACTGCTCCTTATATGACGCCGGGTGTTTGTCCTCATGGGGTGCATATTATCGTCTTCGGGGCCAGACCCGCGCTGCTGAGATGGGGGTTTCAGAATGGTGGGTGTGGGCTTCTCAATCTCGTGCTCGAGCTGGGGAGTCTCCAGGCCCTCTGCCTCAGGGGGTAGCTTGTAGTTCTCGGCAGGCAACAGATCGTACAGGTCGCAAACCGTCTTGAAGAAGACATATAGGCCGGTTTGGGCCTCGACGGACCAGAAGACGCCGCGATGCTGGAACCATGCGTGGGCGAATATGCGGTGCAGCCTGCGAAACACGTTGACCAGGTTCTTTATGCCGACGTTCTTGCTATGATTGTCACTGAGGACGACGAAACGGCTAGGAAAGATCTTCTGGTCGGTGACGACGTTGGCTGCCCAGTCGAGGGTGTGGCAGCAGTAGTCAATGGCGCAGCAGCTCTTGGGCTGCTCGTGTACGGCGCAGAGGAACTGCCACTCGGAAGCGCGCATCTCGGGGCATGTGTTTGCACTGCATGGCGGGGTGTCGAAGAGGAAGCCGACGATGAGAGAGTTGCACTGGGAGATGAGGAAGCGGCAGAGCTCGTAGAGCCAGATGGTTCGGTCGATGCCGTTCGGAGGTTGCGCAAGCTGCAGTGCCGTCGCGCGGGTGATTGGTTGGGTGTTGGAGGCGGTATGATAGCAGTGGAGGGCGGCTAGGTGTTCTTGGAGCTGGAAAGCAGAGTCGAGCTGGTTGATGTCAGCTGGGAGCTCAATGCAGGTCGAGCTGGGCGCAACAAACCTCATGTAAGGGTATCAAAGGAGGACCGGCAGCCATGTCTGCTGCCTTTGTGCCTGGGTGTATCCTCCGCCTAGAGCTCGCATCAAGCTGTGTCTGCTCCTGTGGTGTCGTATGGGGACTGGCTGCTGGACCGCCGGACGGCGACTTGGGACCGATCTGGATCTCAGCCGCGGGCGGCGGGCTTGGTAGCCGAGGCGAACTCGGTGCTAGTGACATGACGGTTGGAGATGCCGAGCCGCAGTGTAGAGAAAAAGTACACGATAGTGAACGAGTGTAGGTTTGGGGGAGAAAGCTGGCGGTTAACAGCACACGACGAGGCTGCGACGTTGACAGGTGAGTGGCTGGCAGGCTTGGCTGGGCCCTGTGAAAGGCCTCGGTATGCGCATATAGACTGTTTGTAGAATGCATCAAACGGGGACCGTGCGACTTATACGCAACGATCCAAGTTCTATGCCTGATTTCGAAATGATGGAAGTGGAAATCTTGGAAATACACTACCTAGGACTATCTCCAGGCATTTAAATCGGACCTTTCCCCTAGGTATTTTACATTATCATGTGTGGAACTTGAGCATTTCCTAGGGAATATTCAGATCGAGATTGACAACATTACCAAGCCTAGCAACCATGGATTTTGATGACGATGCCCCGCCAGAGCTCGTTAACACGGCCGCAGACGATGTGGATGGCGAGATCACGGTCAAGGTTCCCATTACTATTGTTACAGGTAATAACTCATGGATTACTTTCTTCCATTTCTGACGTATGTTAGGTTACCTCGGTGCCGGTAAAACGACACTGCTGAATTACATCCTCACAGCCCAGCATGGCAAAAAGATTGCTGTGATTATGAATGGTTTGCAAGGATTGTGACTTGCTGGCAGACATTTGCTAACTCGAGAACAGAATTCGGGGACTGTAAGTACTCCTGAGCTGGCATGGTCGCGGTCTGGCTAAGTGGGTGGCACTGTAGCACTCGACATCGAAAAGTCCCTTACTGTGAACAAGGGAGATGAGCAAGTTGAGGAATGGCTTGAAGTTGGCAATGGCTGCATATGTTGTTCAGTCAAGTAGGACAAGCCTCCTGCTTTTGGCGCAGCGCTAACATGAATAGGGACACGGGTGTGAATGCGATCGAGTCTCTCATGTCCAAGAAGGGCGCATTCGACTACATCCTCCTGGAAACGACTGGCTTGGCCGACCCTGGTAACCTGGCGCCGCTGTTCTGGGTGGACGATGGGCTTGGAAGTACAATTTACCTTGACGGTATTGTCACTTTGGTGGACGCAAAAAACATCTTGCTCAGCCTTGATGATCCTAATGGCAAGGTCGAAGGGCATGACCACGATGATCACGGCCCAGTCATGACCACAGCCCATGTCCAGATCTCTCACGCGGATGTGATTGTTATCAACAAGGCCGACATGGTTACAGAAGCGAATCTCAACCAGGTCAGGGCCAGGATTGAATCAATCAACGGGCTGGCAAAGATCCATGTGACCGAGAGGAGTGTGGTTCCCCAACTGGAGGGATTCCTGCTTGACCTCCACGCATATGACCAATTCAATGAATCGGAGGCGAGCGCCAAGGGCCATAGCCATCTCGACCCTGTAGGTTCCCATCGACCTCGGCACTGCTTGGGATAAGATCTGTCGCTAACCGTCCACCTAGACCATCTCGACCGTCACGATTCCTGTCGGTCGCCTTGAACCGGAACAGCTCGATGCTGTTGACCGTTGGCTACGGTCAGTGCTGTGGGACAACAAGCTCCCTGAGGTGGACAAGGAGGGAGGGTTTGAGATTCACCGCTCCAAGGGTCGCCTTGTGTTTGCCAACGGAGACATCAAGATGCTGCAGGGGGTCAGGGAGATTTTTGAGATAAATGACGGGCCGCGAGATGATGAGGCGCCGCCTCCAGAGGGCAAGATCATTCTGATTGGACGAAACGTGGCTGAGGTTGGGTTTGAGAGTAGCTTCAAGCGAGCGGTCAACTAGAATAGAGTCACGAATAGACGAAGAACGACAATCTCTGTGCGGGAAGATGCATCCAGCGTCAGGGTTGGCCAGGTCCTGTTTGCGCTTGGTGTTGACGCTGCCAATGCCTGCCGGCCTGTGACGAGAGGTGCGAACAAGCAGCCGCTCAGCCTTGGCCGACTTCGGGTCCTGATTGGCGGGTACATCGCTGTCGGGGCGGACCCACTTGAACCCGGGCATCATCCACCCTCCACTGGAAGGGAAGGGAATGGGCCGTCTAGGTAGTCGTACAGAGCATGGACAGCACAAGCACAGTACGTAGCCTTCCCCGACCAGCCCAGCGCACCTCAGCCAGCAAAAGCCTGAGCGAGCCCTGCTAGAGCATCAATCGCATCAACGACCACCTTTCGTCCGCCCAGCAACGCAACAAGTCTTGAGCCGCGACCTCCCTCCCAAGCCTTCATTCGACAACCTTGACTTTCCATCCTCCGCGACTTGCTCTTAAAGCTCGCGCGAACTACTGCAATCATGAATCGGCCAGGTAGGACCACCCCACGACATCGTTCTTTCAGCCTCAGGACCCCGCGCTCCAGCCTGTGCCTCCGAACCTTGCGATACCGAGATCACGCTTCGCCCCGTCGAGACATTGCGAGTGGCTACGGTTTTCGGATGAAGCCTTGCGTCTATTTCTGAGCTCGTGTGTCCCCGCGATTCTTCGCACCACGATGCTCCTCCTCGACCCTCGCTCGCCACGCTCGGACGACCCAACAATCGCTTCAATGGCTTGAAATGCGGAGCAGAGCCCGATCTGAAGCTCTATATAGTGTCGCAGGGGTCACGGCTGGAGAAATGATGAAAGCACTGGGTTGTTAGGACAGCGCTGACAAGATGATCGAACGGCAGGGGCAGTGCCACAGACACTCCGCGGAATGCCTGGTGGCTTCGGTGGCCAACAACAACCTCAACAACCTGGACGAGCAGGTTCAGCCCGATTACCAAACGGAAAGCTGGGTACGCGCTTGCAGCCGCCCTCCTGTCAGCCTGGCGGCTTCCATGGCCCGACCTCAAACTGAGGCTAACGATGCATCAACACAGGAAACAACAACTCGGGCTGGGCGTTTGGAGGAGGTGTTCCTATGGCAGGGGCAGGCCCTCAGAACGCAGGACGTCAGCTTGGCGGAAACGTGAGCTTTGCGCAGAGCTTGACCGGGTCGCAGCCTGCCACACCTCTGGACTTGTCGTATGTCTACTCTGCTCGCCATCACCATTCTCGAATACTCGTCCATCTTTTGGGCCACACATCATTCCATCGCCAAACAAAGGTTTAAATACACACACTAATATTTACCAGAGAATTTCCATCATTATCCAACAACCCTCAGATGTCCAACGCCAACGCGCAGTCAATGTGGTCGACCGCTGGGTCGAGGAACCCTGGGGGCCCTGTACCACGCAACCAGTCTGCCACCCTTGCCTCGCAACAGGGCGGCCAAGAAGATCTGTTCAGCCCCTCTTCCCGTGGACCTCCAGTGCAGGGTGGCTTTCGGTTCGGAAACCAAGGGAACCTTGGCCAGTCGTCTCAGGCTCAAACCGGTAGCATTGACGACTTCCCCCCTCTCAATCGAACAGCAAACGGAGACATTACATCTGAGCGCGCGGCGAGTCTGATGTCATCTCTGGGGTTTGGACCTCAAGCTGGTGCCTCTGGTCATGTGCCAAACAGGGGGAATGGCCTTCTCAACGCGGTTTCGGCTAACAGCCGGGCGAATGAGGCAAGGTCACCGCCTGGCATTGGCGCCCCTGGTAGGCCCTGGTCCCCCTTCGATGCTTCTTATGCGGATGCTAACCTTTGCAGGCTCTTCAAGGCCACAGGATGGCAAGGCCGCTGCTACTGAGGACGATCCACGGCAGAAACCTACAAGTATGCGGGAAGAGAGAGCTGGCGCAGCCGCAGCTCAGAGAGCAACTTCTTTAGGGGCTATCGGCAATGATGGCTCCGGTGGGAATTTGAACGACAACCAGGACGCCCAAGCCGCAGAGGTTATTGATCCTCTAGCTGGCATGTCCGCAGCCGACAGGTGGGGTATTAAGGGCCTCAGAACGCTTATGAACAACTATCCCGATTACCACGCGATGGTGGTGGGCATGGATCCGATGTCGTTGGGGCTCGATATGTCGTCTCCAGAGTAAGTGCCTTCGCCGGGGTTGGGAGCATCACTGACCAAGCCCAGCCTGTTCTCAACGCAGAACTACTCTCTGTTCGACGACACACCTCCTCGGCCAGCTATAAATGCTGGTAAATTCCGACTACCGGACTGCTACAACGTGACCAATGTCCAGCCGATTGAGAGCAAAATTCCCAACTTCAATGAGGAGACTCTGTTCTGGATCTTCTACAGCTCCCCAGCGGACCTGAAGCAACAGATGGCTGCAGTAGAGCTGTAAGAGCGGCCCGTTTTACCTCACAAAGGTTTCAGCTCACTAACATGGGCTCGCTAGACACTCACGAAACTGGAGATGGCACAAGAAGTTGCAGCTTTGGTTGACTAAGGATGACCACATGACTCCTCAAACACTGGGTCCGACCCATGAGCGAGGTTACTACATTGTGTGGGATTCAATCACCTGGCGCAAGGAGCGGGTATGTCGAAATATCTATGTTTTTGTAGGAAGAGAACTAACGGTGACTGCAGCGGGAATTCACCCTCCATTACGGCGACCTTGATACCAGTCTCAGCCAGGGACCGGCTGTGTCCTAGAGCAACACACCTCTAGAAAGGCCGAGTTCAAAGGCAAATGGGGGTGGCGTCAGCAAGGAAGGTCATGATAATGGCACAACAGAAGACAGCATTGGGGATAAGTGATGGAAACGGTGGGAGGTGTACCATGGGCGTTTGGCCGTCAAGGCGGGGCAACTCCTTCTCGTGGAAATGGTTTGGGTCTTTCGGTACTATGTCAGTAATGAGACGATCCAGTCTCTTGAAGTTGATGGCTTATCACCGGGTTGTGGGCGCTCAATGAAGGATGCATCCCGGTTTCTGCAAAGTACGTGTGTCCGTCCAATGATTGTGGGAGTCACATAGTGATCCATGTGAGATGAAAAGCCTCCTATCACTCCTTTGAACTGTTTTCAGCCTGACTTACCGAAATGCCCCTGGAGGCTTAAAGACCATCCACATTGACCTGAAATACCTTGCATTCATATTATCTACAGTCAGGGACTTCGAAACATAACACGAGTTGTGAGTTTGAGAGCGCTCCTTGACACAACTCTGTTGGGGAATTAGCCGAGATTTCTCCACCATTGTCCCAAAGGCGCTGGCTTTGGCCCCATCCTTGCTGGCTTAACCACAACGTTAAATCCATGGCATCGACCCACGCTGGCAGCTCATTAGCTTCCATGTGAATCTAACCCTTCAATTCCTTCACCTCCACGAATTGCCATCTTAGCCGCCCTTGCAGGCAACCGCATCACTTCGTCGATTTCCACAGTCCGGCGCACGTGCCTTTCGTGGACGGCTCGCATACGATACGATACAACCATGGCGGACGATCAGATCTCATTGCCGTACTTCCTGGCGATTCTGGTGGTCTCGGGTCTGATAATAAGATATCTATTCTTCGGAGGCCCGTCGCCACCTCAAGCCACGCGATCCCCCGAGGCGTTTATGAGGTCGAGAGAGGTAGCTGTAGAAAGGATACAGCAGATGTTTCCCCAGGCAGATAGACGGAGTATTCTTTGGGATCTGCAACGAAACGGAGGAAATATTCAAAACACTACGGAGCGCATCTTGGCCGGCCGATTAGACACGGTATGTTGAGGACTTGAGCTCCGACATAGGCCGTTTTTCTAACAAGAACTGTCCCTCCAGCCCCCGATCACCTTTCAACCGCCGCCTCCCCCCGGCCAATCCCCCGGCAGCGCCAGCGCAGCGACGGCGCCCCGACAACCGGAGAAGCCGGTGCAGCCCGACCTGATCACGCGGTACAATCTAAAGGGCAAGCTGGACACGGCGCTGCCCAGCGAGCAGGATACTCAGGGCAAGGGCTGGAGCTCAAACCGGGACGAGCGCCAGGCTTCGCTGCAGCGCCGGCGGGACGAGATGATTCTCGCGGCGCGGAGGAGGATGGAGGCCAAGATGGCGGCGGAGAAGACGGGCCAGTGAAAGCTGTGGCAGGGGAGAAATAATGAGATGGAGTAAATTTACCGGGCAGATAATCCAGCGAGAATTTACAAGGTTGTTAGTGTGATCGCGGGCCATTGTGAGAGTGCTACTACGAGTGCTTTTTGGTCCGTCGTGCGTAGTGAGGTCGTCACGATATTAGTGCAATAACTCTCCATATCCTACACTCGCCATCGGGTCCTACGAGACGAGGCTAACTGAGAATCGAGTCCAAGATCTGCGGAGATGCTGGCTAGGTAGTGCACCAACATCCGTGGTTGGGTTGATCACATGCGCAACCCAGTTCCGCTGCTGTGTATACAGGCTTTTGTCCCCCTTTGGATAGACACTGTCAGCAAAAGATACATGGCCACTATGCGTTCCACGACTTGAGAAGAGGCCTTCAGTGCCACACGGGTTCCGATGGCCCTGGATTCTGGTGTTGCTCGACCGAGGCCACATGCAAGCAGAGAGCGATGCTCTCAAGCCTCTGATGTCAGCTCGGGTCGGAAGTGGCGGTGCTGATGTGGCTGGGTCATGAGTGCGTTGACTTGTGGCGGTGCTCTCATGATGGAATCGCTTGTGCACCATGGACGGCCTCCAAGAGTAAGATTGTATCTCTTGGGTCTGGAGAAATGCGAAAGAATGCACGCGAAGGTGTGATGCACTTTACTCGGGTCTATTAAGCATACAGGCTGAGCCACCATGCACTATCGCATCATGGTGTTAGAGTGATTGGATGAGTTCAACCGGCATTTACTATCATTGCAAACCATCTATTATCCATACGAAAAATCCAATCCTAATTGATTACATCTCGTCCATGAGGACTCCTAGTGCCACTTACAATTTGTTGTTGTCTGCCATCCAATTCCAGCCCGAAGTGGGGTTCCGGGGATTTCTTTCACCACCCCGTCGCCGTTGCTGGTACAAACTGCCCCGCCACATGTTTTGTTTTCTTTACGCCCAAGACCCTGCACACAAAGTCCTCTGCTTGGAACAAATCTACGCCTAAAGGTTCTGACGTCAGTGAATGACCTGGTTCCTCCGAATTCCAAAGCACCTATCCGATAGAGTCTTTTGTACCTGCCCGTGCGGGTCTGCAAAGCCCGAGAAAAGGCCTAAGAAAGCGCTGGGAGGCCACCCCAGAGCTGAGCCACAGCCCCTCGACGCGGCCCTGGGTGGTACATTGAGAATCTTCGGGGAACCAAGTACCTTGAAGTACCGTCCTCCCGCACACCTGGCACCCACCATCAACCTCCATCCATCGCTAAAAGGTACCTGACCTCTGATCACGTCTGGCGCGCGCCAGCTGCTCTCTACTCTCGACCCTTCCTACACTTTTGCTGCATCACCTCTCTTGAGCGCCCTACTATTCGCCTCAACTTCCTTCCATCCTCCTTCGTCGCTCCCTCTCCGCAGCTTCACTCAGTCCTCGGAGGCCTGCCTCACGGCCAGGATTTGACGTCATTCTGGTAAGTATGCCGCTTCCTTGAATCAGCTGCCAACCACCTCTCTCTCTCCCCAATCTGGATCTGTGCAGCTCCATGTCGAGAATGGAACTCGGGTGGAAGAGGATACAGCCAAACGGCCTGCAGTGCACCATTCGTTCCGAGGCCTTTGAATGTTGTCAAACCCGGCCCGGTTCTTGACTGGACAACCATGTTGCGCAGCCCAGGACACTTCCCTGACGTTTTCCGGTTTCAAGATCCTGATCCTGCATCATCCTCGCCGCTTCCCTTCAGCCCCTCCACTGGCTTGGCAATCCCTGAGCTGACATCAGTCTTCAAGACAGCACTTCACCGGCACGAAGCAAACCTGCTTTCATCTGGCGTCTGTTTGATCCAAGCGCAGCCCGCATCGGGACTACAGTCTCTTGGACGATTTGCACAAAGCGAACGAACCGAGACGACCAGCACCCTCTCGCCTACCCGAGGAGCAAAGCAGATCGATCTGACACGAACCTTCATGCCGATCCCAAGACAAACGAGGAGCTGATATTCCATACTGCGCTGGTGTCATCTCCTAGCCATCGCATAACCGACTTCAGCAACCTGTTAGCAGCGCACGAGCCCCGTTGCGATGGGCACACCCCGAGACTACTATGCAGACCTAGAGCTGCCCCCGACGGCAGACGCCGCGGATATTAGGAAGCAATACCGGAAACTTGGTACCGTCCCAGCTGGGATCTGAATCGTTGGCGTCAACTAACTCGCGGCACAGCACTAAAGTACCACCCAGATCGCAACCCTGGGCGAGAAGACGAGGTCAACACCCAGTTCCAAGTGATTCAGTCCGCGCACGAGATTCTCTCCGATCCCGATCAAAAGGCCAAGTACGATGCATCGCGAGCTCGCAACAGATACCCAGGCGCATCGGGCGTTAAGGGAAACCCGTGGTCGAATGTCAGTGCCCAATATCCGCCACCACCTCGACGTAACAACGGAACCCCGAAAGCAACTCCATCAGGCGCACAAAGATGGCAAACCCGTTTCGCTTCAGGCGTACCCCCCACCGCGAAGCAGTCGGAGACTGAAGCAAAGAAGAATGCTGCCCGGGCATTTGAGAACATGCGCAAGGGGCCGTCGGCCAAGCCCAGTGATCAACCCCGACCTACTCCTCCGCCCCCTCCTCCACGGACTGAGTCTGCCAGACAGCGCGCCGAAGCCTCATTTGGTGCTAGGAAGACAGGATTCCATCCTCGTACAGCCATGGGTGATGAGCCTCCGGTGGCCAGCAGTAACTACAACTCAAGATCAGCATCGGAGCGATATGCGCAATCCTTTCCTCAAGAGCCTCAAGAAGCTCCCCCACCTCCCGCAAGACCACCTCCTCCTACGATGCCAGATCCTCTGAGCCAGTTCAGAGACCGGGACAGCTGGTCAGATCCCCGACAAAGCACTCCGTATACTTCACATGGTGGCGAAAAGACGAATCCCTTTGACGGAAACCCCCTGAACCGAGCCAAGAGCACTCGAGACACCACGAACCGTGACGAGTCCTCGGAGAGCGAGGCCTTCAACCGACAGCGCAGCGCTAGTGCGCCCAAGGGCGGCAAGGAGCAGGTCCCTAAAAATCCTGCGGACCGACCCAAAGCCCCTTTGAAGAAGACTCGGAGCGGCTTCAAGAACGCTACTCCAACTCCCGACCAAACCCCATACATGCCTACGGACGGAAACCGTAAGTGTGATTGATGAATCTATCTTGAATGCCAGATTTGCTTACACCTTGACAGCATCTCAATCACAGAGCAACGCTGGCGGACCATCAATGTATGACGAACCATCTTCTATCAAGTTCAGCCATCTCCCCTTTTCACCAAGATCCAGCAAGTGTCGGGGAAACCACGGTTTTGAGCCAGGTCTGGCGGGCATTCATCTCTACGACGCATGCCCGTATGACTCAGGCACCAGTTCTTTCAACCCGTCTCCCAGTGGAAGACATGATTCCCCTCATCAGTTGACCCCTTTTGAGCGTCATCAGGTCGAATTTTTGGACAAGCTTATCAATAACGCGGGGATTGGAAGCTCAGCCAAGAAGACGAAGCATCAATACAGCAACTCAGATCGCCCCCGTACGTCGAACCGTGCTAACAACGCCAACTTGAATAGTTTCAGTTTCCCCGTCAACGACGATACTTTCGCAGAAACATCCCCTGACCCTAGCCGTTTCGCGAGAAGCAGCACCGACGATATCAACACAAGCTTCGCCGAGAACGAGGACGCGACTGGTTGGCAGTTTAACGCTGGTGGAGCAGAGCAAGGTAGCCCAACGAAGCCTCGATCTCAGACAGGAAGCAGAGGAGGTCGTCGATCACCGAAGAAGCGCCCAACTCTTAACCGTACAGATACTTCGAGCGTTCCATCCGAGTCAGAGAGGCCGGAATCTGGCAAGCCCGAGTCGGCGTTCAACCCTGAAGGATGGAGTGACAAGTTTGGCCCACAGACGTTTGTTCCGCAGCCATCTCAGTCCAAGTCGGTGTCCCCGACTCGATCTAACCGGGCAAGCTCGAAGAAGCCCAAAGCTTCCAAGAAGCCGAGCCACTCAGCGCTGGTCGACGACAGCAGCAGTGATGAAGAGGTATTCGAATGGCGTGGACGAAAGGGCCAGGAGCCCCCTGTCGCCGAGAGCCCTCAGGCCATGGATATCGACAGCCCCCCTGCTTCGACCTCAGTACCACCACCTCGACCCCCCAAGATTCCGACACCACAAGCCGCTCCGGCCACGCCTTCACCCCAGCCCAAGCCACCGGTAGCCCAACCAGCGCAACCCACTGAACCAGCACCCGCAGTGGGAACAGCCCCGGTGTTCAACGGTCCCCGAAACATCAACGTTGAGCCTTCCAGACCTGAGTGGCGACCTGGCAATCTGGACAACGTGAACGGCAAGGACAAGCCGCTAGAGATCCCAAGAAAGCCGGTAAACCCCAACAATGTGGGATCGGAGGATAGTGAGGAGTTCCGGGCTAGTTTCGCCGACCTGCGAAACGTGGCCCCATTCGCCCATCAGAGCTCGGGGTTGAAGTCCTTTGCGGATATGAAGGACAACTTGCCTTTTGAGAGCAAGGCCTCGGCTGACATTGCTATCAAACTTCCCAAGGTTCATCCTTTGAGGTTCCCATTACCCCCTGTCGCTCCTCAACCCCCAGCGGCCAACGGGGCCCAGCCAAATGCTGTGTCTTGGGACAAGTACGTCAAAGATTTCGAAAACTACATGCAACTTTGGGATACTTTCAACAGCCAGGTGGTGGACCATTTCGCCACGCGAAAGGCGCACATTGCGCGTACTAGAGAAGAGAAGGGATACTCGTTCCTAGAGGCGCGTGGTGATGCAGACGTTCAGGAGTACTACAACTGGCTGGAGCAGGACATGGACGTTCGGAGACGCTGGAGCGCAGCATGTGAAGAGCACGAGCATCGATTCCGAGAGTTCATGGCGTTTCGTATGAGGATGAAGTAAGCGATTTGGTTTTGCATTAGTGGAGTTGGCAGCGAACGGGGGGCGCACTGTCTACTACGACTTTATGCTTCAATATGGGATGACAAGATGGGATGCTGTCTACAATGGAAGGGGAGAGTATGAATGCCCCGATGGAGATATGATTTCCTGGCATTTCTAGGGAAATCCGGTGTTGGGAGCTTGGTTCTGGATCTGGACAGGAAGATGACAACACAACTCAAGGCGAACGTGTAGCACATGGGAGCGAGCGATGCGGTTGATGCTGGTTATGGCCTATCTTTGGTAGCAGCTTGGCGACGGCGCTTTGGCATTGAAGGCGTTTTCGCCCTTACTAACACTGGACGGCTTCTATGACTACCTCCAGTTTAGAGAGGGCGTGGTCTACGGAGATGAGGCTCCGAGACTTGTATACGATGGTATGAACAGCGCATAGAAATAGACAAGATGGCAATGGACCAGAAGGACTTGTGTGGTCCAAGTGTGTAGGAATAGTTACTTGTTGAGTAGCGTATGTACATTCAAGTGTGAGAGTCATCAGCTTGTATCCATAGTTGCGTTTATTTTGAGAGCAAATGATTCACTGCCCTGGGAACTAGCTCGAGATATATGCTAGGTGTGGGAATAGCTTCTCTCAGCTGCACCACACTCTCTCATCCCCCCCACACTCTCTTTGACACTCGATGCTCACAGCACCTTCCCAAGCCAAGTAAACACTGCCGTTGTTGATTGGCTCTTTATCAGTTGGTAAGTTTGTTCCTTCAAACAACTCCTCACTTGAACCCTTTCGCCTGTCAATGCCCTCCGTTTGACTCCTGGGCAAATTGTACTTGGCTAGGCGCCAGTGCTGGCTCGGTGCATTGCTCTCTCTACCTTGAAAATCCCTTCTCCTGGGCGAGCAGAGCGGGGAAGCCTTCGCTCTCCTTCACCCTCCCCACGCACTTGCTCTCCCCCTCTCTTCACCTCTCTTTCCTCTTCACCACAACACAACAGCACTATCTCTTCACTTCGCACTTCGCACTTTGCTCTTTATCCTTTTATTCACTCGTCGTTCTCTACTTACTTGCAGAAGAGTATCGATCTCATCGTTCGCTGGGCAGAATTCACCACTGATTCTGCCCCCATCTCTACCAAGGTGAGAGAGCAACTTCCCCTTCGCGGTGTTTCCCCTCTTCATGTTCGCCTCGATCCTTGAGCTGACACTATATTGATCATCTTTCAGTAACAAACTGTCCGGCACCTGAGCAAAGAAGCAACCTGCACACACGACCGCACCGTCCGCCTTTGACCCTCGTCAACGTTCATCATGTCTGAGGCAACTCCTACTGGCAAGGCCAACGCCTGGACCGAGGAAGCCAAGGTAACGTCCTCAAGTCATTGTTAGCACACCTTGGTCTGACCTGGCGCTTTGCAGAACGAGTTTCTTCTTCGAATCATCATGCAGCTGAAGCCAGAGGGCAAGGGCATCAACTGGTCCGAGGTCCAGATGCCTGGCCGCACTGTCAAGTCCCTCCAGAACCAGTGGACTGCTGTCAACAAGAAGATTGAGGCTCTCAGACAGCAGCAGCAGCAGGACGGTGGTGATTCCACTGCGACTCCTGTCAAGAAGGCTACTCGTAAGTGTCTTGTCTCGTCGCGACCTAGTTCTATCTAACCACCCTGACCAGCCCGCAAGCGCAAGACCAAGAAGATTGAGTCCGAGGATGAAGACGACGATGCCACATATGGCAGCGCCAAGAAGTCTGGTTCTCGCAAGCGAGTCAACAGTATGTTACCGACTTCCTTCTTTCTGCCATACTTTACAATGCTGACCATGCCGTAGCAGAGACTCCTGAGCGTGCCGCCAAGGTCATCAAAGCAGAGGCTGCAGAGCTCGAGGACTGCCAGGTCAAGGAGGGGTCCGGCTTCGTTGCCGACTCGGACCATAGCCAGGCCTAGAGTCACCTCGACCCCCCAAAAAACAACCAAAAAACGGAGAGCATGATGCCACTGGCATGCATGGGGATGAAGGGATGAAGGAATACGCAGCCGAGGAGTAGTCTATCTATTTGCTATTTCTGACATTACTGTCATATCTCTCGGCATGCAGATATGGTCATCGAGTATTGGAACTGAACGGAGCGCTGCAGAAGTAGTGGTCCTGGTCTGGGTGAGCGGATTCGGATCCAGTCACATAGTTAGGTGAATGCAAACAGCCCGTGGAAATCAGCGAGTGAGACGACGTGAGATGTGAGAGTATGTTTCTTGATACTGACTGTTACCATGTTCAAGAAACCACTTTACCTCCAGGGCGTTGGAGGAGTTCTAGATTCACGAAACGGGTTTGGCTGGATTAGAAAGCATACGAGGCATAAGAATAAGTAATCTAGAAAACCAAGACGGATAATCACGCTTGTAGAATTTCAAAGGAAGATTCCATCATCGTTTTACTTCTTTTCTCAACTAAGCCTGGTTTGTTGTCAACGGTTTCCTTTGTCTTTGTTGGTCAAGGGTAGGCCAACAACCAACCTAGAAGCAGGGCTTAGTTGACAACAACAGACACTTAGAACGTGGGGAGAGACCAAACTTTATCCTGTCGTAATTTATTTTGATTCGCATTGCCATAGCTATTCTATTTCACACTGGTGTCTCGTAGGATATCGAGATCCCCAATAGACGCCCAAACCTTCTCACTCTTGGTGTCTGTAAGCCATGTCTCACTTGAGAGTCTCAACTACCTCTACTTGAAACATTGACTTGATCCAAGAGCTTCCAGCAATTACTTTACAGCAATTGAGGCCAAGGTGTATCATATAATGTCCATCTGTTACCAACATTGCCTCATGGGGAAATACCGAAGTGTCGGAAGTTAGCCCGATGGTTGAGTGACAGGGGCCGGATAGTGGAGGAACTAAAATGTGATGGGGCCGGCAACCAAAGAAGCCGAAGGGAAGGAATCAGGCGACAAACATCTTTCCTTTGATGAAACGTCAACTGGTCAAACAAATTCTCTACTTACTTATCTAGTTATTTACTATTTGCGATAGCTTTGTTGCTTCATTCTCTAGCCATGCTTTGTTAATTGACATTCAATTCTGCGAGAATTCTTTTACTCGACATGTACCAGACCAACGAAGCCATGGCCACACCCGCCGGTGTCGGCGATCGAGAAACCACACCTCTACTTGGCTCATCTTCAGCATCACCACACGGCGACGCTTCATCACTGAACTCGACATCTCATCACGGCGATAGCAGCATAACTACCTCCAACGGCCAAGATGACAGCTGGACGGTTACCCACAGCGCTCGCCGTCTCTATGTCTCGCACACCCTCTCGACATGGAACTCGCGTGTCTTTGAGTTTGGCAGCGTCCTCTATCTGGCCTCCATCTTCCCGGGGACGTTGATGCCACTTTCAGTCTACGCCATGGCGCGCGGCGCCGCTGCAATAGTGCTGTCATCTTGGGTTGGCCAGTACATTGACCGCGAGGACCGTCTCAAGACCGTGAGGCTGTCCATTGGTATGTCACAAAGCAGCCATTGGCTCGAACTAAGTATACTGAGTCGTTAGTTTCGCAACGGCTCGCTGTCGCTGCTTCGTGTGCTATCTTTCTCGTACTGGGCAGAGTCCAGAACCTCTCTGATGAGCTACGGATTGGCCTACTGGCGTTGCTAGTCTTGATGGCCTGCATCGAGAAACTGAGCGCCATCATGAACCTGGTGTCAGTTGAGAGGGACTGGGTATGTGACAAAGACAAACAATCGAGGCCGATTCCTAACCGCCCTCCAGGTCGTTGTTGTTGCGCAGTCGGATACTACGGCACTTCGAAGTAAGTTGTTCTTACTCCTGACAAGTATCATCTAACATGAGTAGCAATGAACTCTCAAATGAGACGAATTGATCTTATCTGCAAACTTCTCGGGCCGTTCTTCATCGGTATCATGGATGGCATCTCTACGGAAACGGCCATTTTTGTCAACCTAGGAATGAACTGTACCTCTGTCATTGTCGAGTACATTACTATCGCCCGAGTAAGTCAGCTAAAACACACAAATAAGATCATGCGCTTATCCAATTAGGTATATTATCAAGTGCCGGAGCTACAGCATCCAAAGACAATACCCACCATTGCAGCACACAATGATGAGAATATTCAACAATCTTCCCAAGGACCGTGGACATTATTGAAGAGGGCTGCCAAGAAGTCATGTCAAGACCTGCGCCTCTACTTCAAGCATCCAGTCTTTATCCCTTCCTTCGCAGGGGCACTTCTATACTGCACAGTCCTGTCTTTTGGTGGTGTCATGGTGACTTATCTACTATCGAGTGGGTACACTTCAACAGAAATTGTTGTTGCAAGGACAGTGTCGGTGGCATTCGAGGTCCTGGCTACCTGGATCGGACCGTGGTTGATGACCAAGATTGGGCCTGTACGTGCCGGCCTCTGGTTTTCAAGCTGGCAGTTGGGCTGCTTGGCGGTCGGCATCTCCATCTTCTGGAAGTACACGGACAACGTCCTCATATCAACTCTTGGGCTTGTATGTGGCTCGATTCTTAGTCGAGTGGGACTATGGGGGTTTGATCTGTCAGCTCAGATCATAATTCAGGAGGTCAGTTTGGTCCTTGGATGGATCATGTCGCAAAGATTGCTGACCCTCGGGTGATGTAGGAAGTTGAAGCAGAGAATCGGGGAGCCTTTTCTGCTGTGGAAGCCAGCTGGCAGAACCTGTTTGAAATGTGTTCGTACACGTCGACTATCATCTTCTCGTCGCCCGACCAGTTCCACAACCCAACGGCACTCAGCGTCGCAGCAGTCTTTTGCGCCTGGGCCTTGTACAGCCGGTTTGTGAGGAAGAGACGGGGACATCTCATCCACTGGCCGGCATGCATGTCTCCAGAGAAGCAGCAAGCCTCGATGGACGCCTTGTTCGAGCCAATGCCGCGGAGACGACGCGAAGGGATTTGAGGAACACCCTTGGTTCGGTGTCTTCCGTGACAGACACAACAGCAAGCTATCCAGGATATACCCCTGGAAACCATGGCACGAGACATGTTGAGGGTCACCTGGGATCGGGAGGCGGTTCAACGAAGCTGCGATGGTTCGGATCCTGTGGCGCGGAAGTCATCCACGTTTATTTCCGTGTCTCGGACGGCAACTGTTGTCTTGGATGCATGCACGACATGGTCCCGTGGATCGAGGAGCGAGCTCTCTCGATGCCGCAGGCTCGGCCGCATAAGATGGCACAGCATGACGAACGGCGGTCTGGATGGAAAAGCGCAGGTTTGGTTAACCATGATATTCGCACATCTTGTCCCTTCCAACGGTCGTTGGAGGGTCAGGTGCAGCATTTAAAAGTCGAAGCGTTGCATTATTATAGAAGCGTGATAGAGCTTGGATGAAACATACATGAGCACAAGCGCCTCAACCTCACCCGTTTGAACCTTGATAGAAGCGGAATGCGAACTTGAAAGCGGGATAAAGGTCTCAATCGCCCACCCTCCCAGGCCCCAAGTGACTGGTCATGCCTGGGTTGGTGTTGAAGTTGGTTGGTCGAGACGTCCACACCCTCTGGCTGGTCGGGGAATGGATGAGTGCATATGCACGATGGCGTTGCCTTACATAAGGCACAACCTTGTTGGCGGGCTCTGGTTTTTAGGCCAGGGCCCGGCAGAGGTGTGCTGGGGTTAGCGCCTGGCCAAGCGGGCTCTGGGTGTCATTTCCCCTGTAGCGTAGTGGGCTCTGCAGCGAGGGCGGCGGAGCTAGTGGGAGGCGGACGTGAAAGCTGGGAAGGCGGTGTTCTTTGTGCATATTGGTTGTCAGATAGACTCGTACGAGTACAATAGCATAATGCCTCGGGTACTCGGATGGAACAATACTCTTATTAGCTTTCATATTATGCGTGTGAATAGTTGCAGAAGTAGAATATGACTCTTGTGAGCTCGCTCTTTCCCTCCACCACGGGCACACCACACACCACACACAGGGACCTGACTCTTACGTAGGCAGGGAGGTACGTAGCGTAGCAACAGCAGCAGCCATGCAGCCTGAATAATCCTCCTGATCCACACCCACTGTCACTATTGGCAGCCAAGGCAAAAGACATGCATCATATTTTTTCCCCAGATCTCAGCCTGGTCGTCGTCCATCACATGCGCTGCTAAACCCCCATCCTCAATCCTTTTTTTCTTAATTCCACCATTTCCTCCCTTCTCCATCTGCGCTTCCCAGCTTGCTCTGGATGCGCTGCCGCCCTATCTCGCGCCGGATTTCGACCCTGTCACTGAGACCCTTGGCCCTGCGCCCCGTCTGCGGCCCAGGCCGAACTTCTCGACACCCCATCCCCGTCCCCTTTCGAGCTCTCGAATCCCGTCCTCAGTGCCGTGCTTCTGCTCGCGGTCGCCGTCTCGTCTCCCGTCGCGATCCCAAGAGGCCTCTCGTCATGAACGGCGCCGCAGCCTCGGCAAGGGCCAAGAGGAAGGCCCCGGGTTCGCCCGACCAGGTCCCCCCGGCCAAGAGAGCAGTCAACGGAAAGCTCTCGCCTGATGACAACACACCCGATCTTGTTGAATTCGACGACCACTCCGACCTCACCGACGACCTTCATCCCCACGCCGCTATGTATATTGGAACACCAGGGAGTCTTGGTGAATGGCAGGACACCATCCAGAAGGTCGTTCGCAACGTCGTCTCGATTCGCTTCTGCCAGACCTGCTCCTTCGATACCGACCCTTCCTTGACCAGCGAGGCTACAGGATATGTTGTTGACTCTGAGCGAGGGTGAGTGGCGCATTGTTGTCATGGCGCGAACATGGAGGAAGCTGATAAGGCCGATTTAGATACATCTTGACCAACCGCCATGTTGTCGGCGCTGGTCCTTTCTGGGGCCACCTCGTCTTCGACAACCACGAGGAGGTCGACTGCTATCCCGTCTACCGCGACCCCGTTCACGATTTTGGCATTCTACGATACGATCCCAAGGCGATCAAGTACATGCACGTCGATGGCTTAGAATTGCGACCAGACCTCGCCAAAGGTAAGCTGTGGCGACAAAAGTTGGTCACGAGACACGCTGACGTGAATCGATAGTTGGCACCGAGATTCGGGTCGTTGGTAACGATGCTGGAGAAAAGCTCAGTATCCTGTCAGGTGTCATCAGCCGTCTCGATCGAAACGCTCCCGAATACGGCGAGGGCTACAGCGATTTCAACACGTGTTACTACCAGGCCAATGCCGCCGCCAGTGGAGGAAGTTCAGGCAGTCCGGTCGTCAACAAGGATGGCAGCGCAGTCGCTCTACAGGCTGGCGGTCGATCCGATGGCGCCTCCACCGATTACTTCCTCCCCCTGGACCGACCTCTGCGGGCGCTCCAGTGTATCCAAGCTGGCAAGCCTGTCACCCGTGGTGATATCCAGTGCCAGTTCCTTCTCAAGCCATTCGACGAGTGCCGCAGGCTGGGTCTGAGTCCTGAGTGGGAGGCGGCGATGCGCAAGGAGTTTCCAACCGTGACCAACATGCTTGTGGCCGAGATCGTCCTCCCCCAGGGCCCCTCGGATGGCAAGATTGAGGAGGGTGATGTTCTCATCAAAGTCAACGGTGAGCTCATCAGCCAGTTTATCCGACTGGATGATATCTTGGATTCCAACGTTGGCGAGACCACCAAGCTCCATCTTCAGCGCGGCGGGCAGGATGTGGAGGTGGATATTCAGGTTGGCGATCTTCACAGCATCACCCCTGACCGATTCGTCTCTGTAGCGGGTGCCAGTTTCCATGATCTCTCTTACCAGCAGGCTCGGCTCTATGCTGTCGCTGTCAAGGGCGTCTTCATCTGCGAGTCTGCTGGATCCTTCCGGTTCGACAATGCTGACAATGGCTGGATCATTCAGACTGTTGATCACAAGAAGGTGCCGGATCTGAAGACATTCATCGAGGTGATGAAGGGCATCCCTGACCGCGCCAGGGTGGTGGTCACCTACAAGCATCTACGTGACCTGCACACCCTCAACACGACTGTCGTCTACATCGACCGCCACTGGGCCTCCAAGATGAAGTTGGCGGTTCGAAACGATGAGTCAGGCGTCTGGGATTTTACCGACTTGGGAGACCCCCTGCCTCCAGTGCCCCCTGCCCGTCGATCAGCCTCCTTCATAGAGCTGGATCATATGCCTCACCCTGGCATCGCGGATCTTATCCGCAGCTTTGTGCACATTAACTGTACCATGCCTGTGAAGCTCGATGGCTTCCCCAAGAATCGTCGCTGGGGCATGGGTCTAGTCATTGATGCTGAAAAGGGTCTGGTCTTGATTTCCAGAGCAATCGTTCCCTACGACCTGTGCGACATCACCGTGACCATTGCCGACTCCATCATCGTGGACGGCAAGGTGGTTTTCCTCCATCCTCTCCAGAATTATGCCATTATCCAGTACGATACTTCGCTGGTTGATGCACCCGTCAAGAGCGCACGATTGAGCAACGAAGTCCTTACCCAGGGTGCCAAGACTTACTTCCTTGGCTATAACAGGATCGGCCGTGTTGTGCATGGTTCTACCAATGTTACTGAGATCACTGCGGTGGCCATCCCTGCTAACTCGGGGGCTCCTCGATACCGTGCCGTCAACGTTGATGCCATTACGATTGACAGCAACCTGGGCTCATCTTGCAACAGTGGTGTACTTGTAGCCCCTGATGGCACGGTCCAGGCCCTGTGGCTGTCGTATCTTGGCGAGCGGTCGCCATGCTCTCAACGGGATGAGGAGTACTACCTTGGTCTAGGCACCAAGACTCTACTTCCTGTGGTGGAATCGATCCAGAAGGGCATCACCCCCCAGCTCCGCGTTCTCTCGGTCGAGTTTAGGTCGATTCAGATGTCCCAGGCATCAGTCATGGGCGTATCCAACGAATGGATCAAGAAGGTGACCCAGGCCAACAGATCTCACCACCAGCTGTTCATGGTCAGCAAGCGGGCCTTTGAGCGTGTCAACCACCCGGTTTCGCTGCTCGAGGGAGACATTGTTTTGACCTTGAACGGCAAGATGTGCACGACCATCTCTGACTTTGATGTCATGTACTCGCATGAAGTCCTCGACGCTGTCATTGTCCGCGAGTGTGAGGAGATGAATCTCCAGCTGCCTACCGTCGCGGCAGATGACGTGGAGACGGACCATGCGGTCTCATTCTGTGGTGCCATCCTGCACAGGCCTCACCAGGCTGTTCGACAACAAATCAGCAAGTTGCACAGCGAGGTCTACGTATCAAGTAGGATTCGCGGCTCGCCGGCCTACCAGTACGGTCTTGCCCCGACCAACTTTATCACGCATGTCAATGGCACCTCGACGCCCGATCTGGACTCGTTTATCGCCGCGACCCGGGAGATCCCTGACAACACCTGTGAGTGGGACCCTGATGAAGGGGAAAGGGTAAACAGGCTAACAAGGATATAGACTTCAGACTCAAGGCAGTCACTTTTGACTGCGTGCCGTGGGTGATTACGATGAAGAAGAACGACCACTACTTCCCGACGATGGAGTGGATCAAGGATGACAAGGAGGCATGTGGATGGCGCCGCGTGACATACGAAGGCAAGCAGGTCTTTTCGGGCGAGGCAATCGACGGTGTGGCGCCAGTTGCAGAGGACGCCGACATGGAGTAGAAGGATGCAGACTTGAGGAATGACTGCGAGTCCCCGGCAGAGAGGGAATGTACCAACTACGACGCCATTTTTTGAAATGTTTGCTACAGGAGCAGCAGGTGTGCTGGCAAGAAGGCAATCCGCGGCTGCGGGATCGGGATATGGCGTTATATGGCGATGAAGGACCTCAGTTTTGAGGTTATCTGGAGCTGTGCGGCAGCCCCTGGGACGGGCAGGTTATACATATCATGGCTTTGTGTAGGCACGGCACGGAGGGACGTGTACAATTTGGGATGGGCTTGGCTACCTAGGGTGTGGAAGCCAGTTGACAAACTTGCTCCAACAAAGATAGACTGACTGGGCAGGCTCCCCATGATTTTTGGGGGTTTAATAATGGCAGAAGAAGCCGTGATTTGTAAAGAATGAAGTCTACGAATAAGGTGACGCGTCTTGTATGGCGGCTGACAAGTTGTGTATGGGTTATGAGGGTGCCTGGGATATGTAGTCCTGGTCTGGTCCATGGTCGATACTTGGATGAAGCTTTGGTGGGGCAGAGACGACGGGAATGAGCTCATAGCTGGAGCCTGCGCTAAACACAGTTGGGTTGGGCTGTTGCTGTGCATGTAAGTTCCAGGCTCCAGTTGTCTTCCCCTCCACACTCTCCAACTCTCTCCCGTCTACTTTATACCCGCCCCTACGCTCCCTAACATCTCATCCCTCTCTTGTAACCCAATCTCTCCTCAGTTCCTCTCTTCTTTCCCTCTTATTCGTTCATCATGGCGCCTGGTGCCTCGTTGCTGGTAAGTCCCCCCCTCTGAGCCACCCCACATGGACGTTTCCCCGCCATGGATCCATTGTCATGATGCGACAACCGCCCAGTGACGCAGCTACCGATGTTGACACCCATCGTCGCAGACCAAGCTCAAGGTCCAGCTCAAGCTCACCATCGCGCGCCTTCGCATGGTCCAGCAGCGAGATGAGCAGCTCGGCAAGACCCAGCGGAGGGCCATGGCCCAGCTCCTCGAGGCCGGCAAGATCGACTCGGCCCGCATCCGCGTCGAGAACATCATCCGATCCGACATCACCAGCGAGCTACACGAGATGCTCGAGCTGTACTGCGAACTACTGCTTGCGCGCGCGGGGCTTATGGAGGGGCACACGGTCGACCCGGGACTGGAGGAGGCTATCCAGAGCCTGATCTACGCGGCGCCCAAGACGGAGATTAAAGAGCTCGGAACGGTGAGGACGCTGTTGGCCGAGAATTACGGCAAAGAGTATGTCATGTCGGCCACAGAGAACGCGGAAGGCAAGGTCAACGAAAAGGTGGTCAAGAAGCTGAGCGTCACGCCCCCTCGGGAGGAGCTTGTGGTTGGGTATCTGGAGGAGATCGCCAAGGCTTACGGCGTGGACTGGCCCAAGCGAGAGACGGTCTCTCCACCCCCGGAGCTCCTCGACGACGACGACGAAGCGGCAGACGACGAAGACAAGCCTTCAGGTGGGCAGAAGCAAAAGGTCCTCGAGACGCCTCTGACTGCGGAACCCAAGGATCCAGTCCTGAACACACCGGTCAAGAAGCTCGGCGGCGGGGGTCCTACTAGTCCGCTGACAGTAACGCCGCCGCGGATGACGACGGACAACGTGCACCCCAAGGTGACGCTGGGATCCGTGGAGCTGAAGCCGAGCAAGAAGGCCGCGGCGGCGTCGCGGAAGGAGCCCGAGGGGTCGATCCCAGATATCGGAGACCTGGAGAGGAGGTTTGCGGCGTTGAAGAAGCGGTGACGTAGGATGTGTTGTTTTCCTGAGTTTTGTATGACACCATGGAGTTTTGTTTTCAAGAGATTATTGATTCCTTCCAAGTCAAGTTTTGTTTTAAGCAGAGCTTTGAGTGATTGGCATCAAACTTAAATTTATCTCGACTTCATCTGAGTGAGGAGGGACCTCCAAGCCAGAGGGTTGGGGGATCGCCTGGCTATGGTAACACCCAAGGCGTTGAGCTCTTTTCCCATCAACTTGAACAGATACGGTTCAGTCAAGAGCGTACACGTTTTGGATGCGACGCTCATGATACTGAGGGACAATGTCCCATTATCGACGATAAAACCAATGGGAAATGTCACTTGGGGAAATATGTGATGAAGTGACATATGGCCTGTGATGCGAAGATTCTATACCACCAGCGTCACCCCATGATTCAGCGTTGCATCGATGCCTTTCAGTGCTAGCATTTCGAACTGCTTGGCAGTGAAACACTGGGCTTTTCAGCTAATTGGAAAGCCTAGTCATTCTTTGGTTTGATTGATTGTGGATTCAGAATTGTACCGAGATGGACCCAACATGATGATGTCGAATCCGTACAGGTATGCAACAGTGACAGGCAATAAGCTTGCCATGAAAGCCAAGATTGTTGATATACTTGCATAAGAATAGCCAAACAAATCTCTGCGCTCACAACTCAGCATCCCTCTGATCTTTGGCGGGTATGTGGGTTATCCAGTAAGAGTCTAGGTTGTGAAAACGACAATGATACAAACGAAAAAGCAGGGCCACCTACACAGGTTTCTGCACTGAATGCCACAGCCAAAAGCAGACTGTGGTTGCCGTGTTGACACAGCGATGTCCCTTCTTGATTGCTGCCAGTGATGACCAGCTGGTCAAGAGTGATTCAGTGGTCAACCGTCATCGCCCAACTTGGCAGTATATCAGTGAACTCCGCCCCTCACCTAGAAGAAAGTGAGGGCAAGATGAAAATGAAATATTCCGTTTTGGGACTTGCGTGGTATATATAAAGGGACCATGGAACAGCGCAGCATGGGGCCAGCTCTGCCCTTTCCCTCTTTCTCCTTCAACAAGTTGGAGTCATCACAGAAACAGCAGTTTCATCACAACATCTCACGCAACTCGTTCCTGATATCTCTTCATCTCAAATATATCTCCAAGTCGACATATCACATTTCACATGCCCTCAAGTTCCTCCCTACACATTATATACACCCACCCCGGCCATTCTCTACGTTCTTCACGACACCCCGATCTCACGAATCTCGCCTCAACAACCACCATGGACTCAAAGCAAGACTACACTGGCGAGTCCAGCGGCGAGAAGGCGACGGCGAAAGGCCAAGATTCTGACCGAGAAGCTGTTCGGTGTCCACAGTGGGATGATTCCACCACATGGCTCAGACCCAAGGTAGGCTGGCTGTCTTTACCTTTGCAGTTTAGTACTAACCATGTCAAGAGCCCGCTACATGGTAACGATGCTGGGAGAGTCAGAAAGTGGGAGGAATATGAAGACGGTGACCAAGAGAGGGCGCGGTTGGCGTGGGCTTTGAAGAACTGGCCCACGAGGGACATCCCAATCCCGAGCATCGAGACGCCGGACGAGGAGGTGGAGATGCCAGAGGATTCATCACCGAAACGACAAAAGTCCATGACGGTTGACAGGTTCGAAATCCTCTGGCACTATCTCAAGAACAGCACTCCAGATATGCGCTCCCCGACCTTGTTCCCGTCACTGAGCCCAGTGTCCGATCTCGACGATTCACCTCCGACTGTTAACGCTGATACATGGCTTGATTCAAGTTTGTTGACCGAGACTACCGTACTAGCCAACGATGGAGAGATGGCACATTGCGGTGAGGAAACTGAATCAGATGCAGCACGTTGATTCAGGGGAAGAAGTGGTACTCATGAGCGGAAAGCGGATATGGATGGGAGATGGCCATGGTTAGTCGACAAGAGTAATGCGATTCTGCAAGTCAAAGGGTACAAAACTTGAGATAGTCAAAAGTTACCTGTGATGGTATATTAACGAGATGATGAATTATTCCTCCAACGCCAAGACTCCTGTCTGCCACCCGGTGATGTACAAAAACTCCCTGCTTCAGGTCGAAGGGGTATCACGACCGAGTTTCCGGTCATTTTCGTCTCCTTCCACGCCCAACACTAGCCACCTCGCCCTTATTCCAGCTTATCCAGATGCTCCAGCCGCGTGAGCACGACCTGCTTGCTCGTCTCCTCAATCTCGCCAGCCAGAAACACCTCGTCGAGGATGGCGTAGACCTTGTAAAAGTTGAAGACGAGGTCGAGCTCGCAGACGTTGCCGAAGAAGGCGTCGAGCACCTCGACGAAGAAGTGGATGGCCTCGAGGTAGGCGAGCTCGTTGTCGTTGGTGTCGACGCAGGCGCAGAAGAAGAGGCCGGCGTAGCGGCGGTAGACGATCTTGTTGTTGCGGAACTCGACAAAGTTGGACTGGTACTTTTGGTCGCGCGGCGCCACGAGCCGGTGCACCTCCCCCTTGAGCTTGATCTTTTGCTCGTCGCTGAAAGGGGCGTACCACTTGGCTAGACGGGTCTTGCCCCTGGAAAAGAGAGGTCGGTCAGCAAAGCGTATTGGGGACATAGAGATTGGCGCGCCAACTCACTGTCGGTTCTGGATGAGGATAAAGGAGAGCATCGTGTGGAGATGGGCGAGGTTGAAGCTCGATCGAGAGAATGCGGTTTGGGAGGTGAGGCTCGTGATGGCGGGATGGATGCGCCGGAACTCGAGTTGGACGTTGGATAGGAGGCTGCAGAGGCGACCGCAGCTGATTGGGCAGTGATTTGGAGGGGGGTCAGCCACTGAGGGGCTGCAAGGTCGCCGTTGGAGACCCTGGAGAACCCCAAACTCCAGGGCGGAAGTCGCAAGCTCTCCACCATCTGCATCACAAGGGATCTGCATCTCGCTCGCTCGTTGAAAAGCAACTGCCGTTTCCCCGCAAAGTGTTGGAATTTGTTCTCCTTGTCGCCTAGAAGACATTTATTTATCAATTTAGTTATTAGTACATGACGTTGATTATATAAGCACCTAGTCAGTGTCAGTCGCTTGTTCCTGTACCGATATGATTGCTCGCATCTGGGCTCCTTCCTTACAACAACCATCAAGTCACACGCGCCTTCCTCCGTCTGCCGTAGCGTGATCGTATGCTATCTCTCCTCTTTCGGAGATCCCCTCCCCAATTCATCCTCTTCCTCTCATTCCAACATTACAGGACGCGACGCGACATTGACACCTCACAAGCCAAGAACCTACGCAACCCATATCCAAGAACCAGTTAATGCATAGCCCATGGCTCTGGGCGCACTATGACGAATCTCGCAGGGGTCCCTCGTCCTCCCTCCACATGAACTTGAGCCCAAGACACGAAAAACCCAAGACACCAAGAGACGCTGTCCCCGCTGTCTGGCATTACTCTCATGATTTAATTCTGCTGGATTCCCGCCCAACGCATCGACCATCTCGTTTTTTTTACTGCCCATTGTGCTCCGCTTCCTCAATCGATACCACCTCGCCTCCCCCAGGTCCCTTCCTCTCTTCTGCATGGCTTTCTATGTCCAGATAATTCCTCCCATCTCTGACAACGACGCGAGTCTCGAGGCGTCGATACTCAAGTCGAGGGGATGACACTCGCCTCTCACCGAAATTCACCAACATCAACACCTTCAACGACGACATCACCATCGCGAGGACAACCAACATGAAAGCCTTCACCAAGCGCCTCTGGAGGCTGTGTACAGTCATCTGGGGCGATTACCAGGCGAATGACTTGTGGCAACACATCGTCAAGTGCTCAATTGCATGTACCGCTGCTGTCATCATTGTCATTACTCCCAGGGCTGTCTCCGTTTTCGGCCCTTCGACCTTTCTGGCCCCGATGGCTACCGTCTTTGCTCATCCTGGTCAGCGAATGGGCACTATGATCGAGTCTCTTTTGATGGTTCTGCTAGGCGCGCTCTTGGGACTTGGATGGTCCATATTTGGGCTCTTCCTATCAAGCCTTGTATTCGAACGCAACGAGCCCGCCGCCTATGCCATCCGAGCAATGTTCCTGCTCGTGTCCGTTCTGGTCCATGGCTACGTGAGATCCTCGAGTCCACGTGTCTTCCTGTTCGTCGCCTTCCTACTGATTGCCAGTATTATTGTACTCCTTGGGGGTGCTCATGAGGTGACCTTGACGGTTTTCACCAATGTGCTCTACCCACTCCTTGTTGGTGGCGGTGTTACCGTGGTGGTCAACATATCCATGTTCCCTGAGTTGTCGAGTAGTTTTCTCGGTCTCTCTGCCATTGATACGCTTTGCGAAACCATGGATACTCTTACTCGCGCCACCCATTGGTTTGTTACTCCCGGTGGCGATTCACAACAAGACCTACACCCAGTCGGTCTAACACTGACGACTACGGCCAAGAGCTCTCCCGATAAACCGAAACGAAAAAAGGGCCGCTTCCGAAAGTTCCTGGACGGCTTTCCAAACCCATTTAAACCAGCCCAAGGGCGTTATCGTGCCTCAACAGTTCCAGTTGGTCTTACAACGGTTGCTAGCTTGACGGGCAAAAAAGCAAAGCTTCGAACTCGTCTTGCTCGCTGTAAGGTCGCTCAGAGGGAGGTCAACTATGAACTCTCTATCTCGGCTCTCCCCCCGAGTAGCATGAAGCCCTTGAGCACTTCATACATGAGCAGTCTTGTTCAGAGCACCATAACTGTCATTGGAGCTTGCGAGAACAAGTTCATTGTCTTGGAAAATGACGATCGCTCCGATGACGATGATCTCACGGTAACCGACAGTATCGCTAGCGATGCCAGTGGTATCAAGCGCATGTCTACTTTTGATGACTACCTACGGAGAGTTGAGAATGCGAAGCCACTCAGAGAGATTGAGGCAAGCAGCGCCAGTCTGCTGGAGTCGATCCTTGAGAGGATTCGCGAGCCTGTCCAAGAGTTCGAGGCTTCACTCAAAGAGGCGGTACGCTTGGTCATTGTATGCTTGGCCTACTGCTACGATGTGCCCAGGCTGCCATCGGGTGCGCCCGCTCCGAAAGGAATTCATTTGCAGGAACTGGACTTTAGGATCGACGTCTTCAACGAGGCTATCGCCAACTTTGACGCCAGCTGCGCGATGGAGCTTCGACGCTCTGCATTGGACGAAACTGGTCACAGCATCGACTTTATGCCCCGGATGGAAACGTTTCTCATTTCCTCCTTTGTGCTTGCGTTTCGACAGTCTGCGATGCATATCCTCGAGATGTTGCGTCACGTTCGGAAAGTTGTTGAGGAGAGGAAGGCTCGGAATGATAGATCGTCTGTTTGGTTCCCCAAGCACATCAATATACGGCAATGGTTGACTACTGGTGGTGAACTCGATGGTCTCGTCCTCCCAGAGACGGGTCGGAAGGAGGTTCGCAGAGGAAAAGCACCACCTGGCTCCAAGGGCAGAAACCAGGCGCACCATAAGAAAAACGACGAAAATATTGAACAATCGAATCCAAAGGATGAAGAGAAGGGGATCAGGTTTGCGGAACCTGAGAGGTTGACAGATCAAGAAACTGCACCCCAAAAAGAAGAGGCCAGGCCGGAGCACGATTCCAAAAACGAGAGCAACGAGAGCAAGATTCTCAAGCTCAGGGGCAAAGCAGCTGACGCCCTTGAGTGGATTCAGGATTCGGACGACATCTCGTATGCTCTCAAGCTCGCTCTCGCCGTCTTTTCCGTGAGCTGGCCTGCATTCGTGGCTTCTTGGAACGGCTGGTATTCAGAGGTCCGCGGCATTTGGGCGCCTATGCAGCTGATTCTCGTCTTTGAAGTGGCTATAGGCACTTCGTTCTTCATCTTCTTTATCCGTCTGATTGGCGTCATATTTGGCTGTGTCCTTGGATACCTTGCCTACGAGATAGGGAGGGGGAACCGGGTGGCCATGGTTTTTATCCTGGTGGTCGGCATAGTCCCGTCGTTCTATATCCAGCTTGGAACGAAATATGTCAAGGCTGGCATGGTGGCTACGGTGACGATGGTAGTCGTCGCCCTTGGTATGTTTGCCGCCGTTTATATCATGTGGAACAAGTGCTGACCAGCTCTAGCTGCCATGAATGGTTCTGGCTCTGCTTATGAAAACTTTTACAAGCGACTGACTGCGTTTGTTATCGGAGGAGTAGTCGCTCTTCTCGTTGAGATGCTGCTTTTCCCAGTCAGAGCGCGGGATCGGCTACTTGAATCCCTCTCGGCCTCGGTCAAGCAAGTACAAAACATGCAGGCTTCGATGGCAGTTGGCCTAGACAGCCCAATAAAGCCCGACTTTCGAAACCCAGGACTTCACAAACGATTCAATCATGCTCGAAGCAAAGCACGCGGTGCCCTGGCTGCGGCAGAGACGTTTCTCCCCTTTTGTACGACTGAGCCGCGTCTCAAGGGAAGCTTCAAGCCGCTTGAGCCAATCTACAAAGAGATTCTCTATGTCTTGCACCAGATCATTGACAGGATGGACAATGTGGTTCAGCTACGGAAAGAATATGGTTCTTCGATCTTAGAGGACCTGAACCCCAAGGTGCACGCGTATCGACGCAATGTGGCTGCCAGCATCATGCTTGTTCTCTTTTCAGTGAACGAGGCTCTTATCACATGGCAGCCCTTGCCACAGTTCATTCCATCGAGTCGCCTTGCCCAGCTTCGCCTTGTTAATCACGTACGTGAAGTGCTAGCGTCACGGAGCGGCACGCACACGCCTGCGGGTGGTGTGCCGACTGTGTTTGATGAGAATGGAGAACTGGCTCAGCAAGTTGCTCATCTAATCACGCAGAAGCGATTCTTGTCTTGGAATGCGAGCACTGCAGGTCAGATGGAGATTATCGAGTATCTCGAGGAGCTTGTTGAGCTTGTCAAGCTTCTTGTCGGGGTCAACGCCTTCCGTAGTGGACTGCTCGAGAAGCCTGAATACAGCAACTACCGCCAGCGCACCCATCTGAATCACGTACCCCTGGCTTCTGTGCCTACTGTCGAGAGCAGCACAGCCGGCGTTCCGGCGGAAGAAGTAGCCACGGCACCAGCAGCCTTCTCGGGTGACAACGGCAGGACGACGGGACTGCAGCGGACACAAACGATTCGGGGACACGCAGAGCATATTAGGGAGAGATTACGCAAGAAGAAGGGCGTTGAGGATTTGGTGGACAGTGATAGCGAGGAGGATATACCCATGAGCTTGCAGAGAGTTGGAACACGGTTGTGTGAGAATGATGCAGTTGTTCGGCGCCGGGCATTTACACTGAGTCACGACAACAGGTGATGGATTGAAAGTTTTGGTTTAATCATTTTGTATAAAATTCGAAGTCTAGAGAAGAGCCAAGAAAGAATAAATGATACCTGCGCCTATCGCTCCGTGTCGTAACTCGTTGCCAGGTTGTCACATCCGTAGCCAAAAAAAAAAAAAATAAGAAAAACCATGGGATACTCGTAACGCCGCCTATTACAGATTTGTTTGAGTTCTTTTCCCTAGAAAATGTTAAGAGGCGTGTGCTGGGCAATATGAGTGCCGTTGAGCATGGCCCTCGACTTCTTGGGCCTCTGCTGAAGACGTCGCGACGCCTCTTGGACGTGACGAGGCTCAATGGGCGTCTTGCCCTCGCTGGGAAAGTCAAAGAGTGCCCCCTCGTGCTTCCGCTTCTTGGGAGCATTCTCACCGCCAGCCCCTGCTCCGGCACCGGTCTGAGCCCTGGCAAGGTCCTCCTGCTCCTTGACCTTGAGGGCCATCTCGGTGAGGGTCTGGACCATCTCAAAGGTGAGGAAGCCGAGGATGTCGACGATGTCGTCCGAGGGCTTGCTGTCTGTTACTATCCCAAAGCCAGCCCACTCGCGGAAGCGCTTCCCCTTGCGGTATGTGAAGGACGCCTGGCGGTACTCGGACCACGTGACGTACTCCTCCTTGGTCATGGCCTTTGTCCGCTCGTCGGCCTTGCGCAGGCGCTGCAGGGTGATGTAGTTCATCTCCTCCTCCTCCTCGTCGTCCTCCTCCTCACGCTCGGGGACCTCGACGTTGTAGTAGGAAGACGGCTCCCAGGGGAGGCCGACCTTGGCCTTCTTGTTCTTCTTGGCGGCCTCGTCGACGGGTCCCCCTCCGGCCACGACTCCCCCGACGGGGTCGTCGCCGGCGGCGATGTCGGCGTCGGCGCCCTTGTCGTCAGAGTCCTTGACGTTCTTGCGCACGTCCTTCCACGAGAGAAAGGTGCGCAGCCGCGACACCTTGGCCTGGTCGTGGCGGATCTGGAAGATGAGGTCGTTGATGGCGATTGACTTGGAGCCGCGCCGCGAGGCGTGCTCTGTGCAGTTGCGGAGCTGTGTTTGATGGGTCAGCTGTCTGCATCGACAGGATGAAGAGGGATACGCACAAGTTCGATAACTTGCTGGCGGACAATGTCTTCGATAATGCTCGTCGTCTCGACCGGCGGCTCAGCCGTCTCACCGGAGACGTACATCATCTGGCTAATCTCCTGGCGATACTTGTACGCCTTGCTATCTTTTGAGTCGGCCATTTTTAAAGAATCAGATGTGAGATGATAGTTTGTGTGTTTTGAAAAAGGCGAGGTTTAGAAGAGGTGTTGTTTATGAAAAAGTCGGGATGAAAGTCTAGAACAGCAAGTGAGAGCTTATACCTTGAGCTCACTGTGATGGATGTGATGGTCGTTGAGGTGGGTGCTGGGCAACGAGCTAAACCTAAATGGGTTGGGGTTCGTGTAAACAGGCATATGTTTTCTCATACTTCTGAGACTAAAAGAAGATTATTTCTCTGAATAAATTATATAACTCATATAATTAATAGGATAATTATTAGATAACTCTTTTGATATTTTTAATAATATTTTCATAGTACTTTTAGTATTATTAACCCTTGCCTTCTTTGGCATATCTATTCTTTCCCCACCACATAACAGGCTCATGCTCAAGGCACTTCTCAAGGCGCATTTTAACGAAATAATTCAACATTGACAAACTGTTGGAGTGTACCTACATGTGTATTGACTCCAAAACATACGCTCAGCCTAGCCAAGTCATTCTACACAGAGCCACAGGAAAGAAAACATGAGAATCGCTCATCTAGAGTCTCGCGGAGCACAACCAGTCATGAACATTTACAATTACAAGAAGCTCTGGCTGTAAAACGGATAATATTGAGCTGTGTCCATCCCTTGCGTATTCATCTTGTTGATATGATATTCACTTTCATAAGATTTCGTAGTCTCATAAATTCTCTAGTGTCTCATCACAAAGACTCCCAGCAACTCCATGCACATTGAGTGACACCGTTAACAGTTGCCATCTGAAGCTATTACTCGCCTCAAAATCACTCATGTCTTCTCTTGCTCATTCCCAAGATTAAACGCCACCGTCAACGATTTCCCACGACCCAAACCCGTTCCCCTTGGAAGCCCATACCACAATGTAATGCGCAGCCAACAGTTTCCACTCCTCCACTTCGTCCAGTCCCTCCAGGAAGTCAACCCTTTGCTTCTCCTCCGGTGAGACCCACGTCTCCCAGATTTTCTCAACCGTCATGTGGTGCACCGTCTCGAAGCCAGCCTCTCTCATCCTCCTCCGTTGAGCCGCGGGCGTGGGGTACTTGTCCAGGGTCGGCATCTGAATGCGCCGAGCCGCAAGGTTAGAAACCATCATCCTCCCAAAGGCGTCATCTGGATGTGTGGGCTCATAGATTATGGTTGCGAGACTGGGTATCTGGGAGGAGAAGAAGGAGATGACGTTGCGCGCTTCTGCGGCGCTGAGATAGCAGAGGCAGCACTCTGAGAGGAGAAGGGTGGGGATATCGTTGCGCAAGCCAGGGAGAGTGACTTCAGGCTGGCCCTTAGGTTCTGAAGAGGATTCGTCATCCGGGTTAGAGGCTTTTTGCGGAACAAGGTTGCGTAGGTCTTGGCCGTGACAGTAGTACTCCCCCCCTGAAGCCGGTCGACTTGACCAGGTGCTCTTAGTGTCGTTGGAAATATCAGTGAGGATGTTTCTCAGTGGCGGTGTAGCCTGCACAGTCCGCAGCTTTCTCGATGCAACAACTTCAAAATCAATCTCATGATAGACCAGACCGGGCCTCGACTTTGATGCAAATAGCCGGAAAGGACGAGTATCAGTGCCAGCACCTAGTGACACGATCTGCTTTGGTGAGGAACCTGACTTGACGCCCTCATCATCGTCGAGAAAAGAATCTACCAAAGTGTCTAGAGATATTGTCCGAGTATATGTTCCTATAAGTGGCGAGTTTAGTCGAGCTCAGCATAACATGCATGGCGTTAGCCCAGCCAGCGCACCTCGGTTGATGATTGGGAGACGTCTCGCAGGAGGACCGTCGGCGCTCTGCACAAAGAACTGGGCATACGGGTCGTCGAGGTAGCCAAGGTCAACAGCGCTCAGCCTCGATACGGAGGCGTCTGTGTCGGTGCCCTGAATAGTGGCATCGTGGGTGACCGATGAGGAGCCGTGATGACCACCTCGACCTCTGCCTCTACCGCGTCCGCCGCGGGCAGATCGGAGAGAGCTGAGTAGGTTTGGTATCTCTGGAGCTGACATGGCCAAGAAGTGGAGGTTGGTGAGGCTTGGTGGTGAACAGTAGCTTGAGGTTGTGTGTGGGTGGTTCAAGGTTGACAGCACAGCTCCGAGTTAGGCAAGTGATGGCCATGGGTGTCAGCCCTGTAGGCGGTGCGGGGCAGAGCCTCTACCTGCCTTAGGTAGGACTTGCCTAATACCAACCTGTCCTATGAATACGAGCGACGCAATCTAGGACAGCGCGTCTTTCAAGATGGGGCAGCATAATACTTGACATGTTTCGATTTAATCCATGACCCTCACTATAGACAAGCTGTTGGTCGATGTTGCCGTTTCACATGTGTCGGGATAAATGTCTCGCCTAGGGAGTCAAGGCGTCTCGAGCCAAGCGCCACTAGCCACGGGCTGAATTCCCCGTCATTGGCTGCTTCAAGGCTCCGCTGGAATGTCGTCGCGTCTTGAGCCGCTGCGAGGACGATCGCGGATGTACCGGATATGAGCTTAAAGAGGTGGCAGTAAATGATAGGAGAGTAAATAAAAGGGATAATTAGAGGGTTGTATTTCTATCTGACAAACTACCTACCTACCAAATAATCAATATTTACACTTTTTATTCTCTTGTTGCCCTTGATGCATGTTCCTCGTCATCAGACGAGGTTCGAATCCTTCGCTGATTACCCAATACAGCAATGGCCGAAGCACAGCAATGATTCACCCAGGGAAGCTTCACTTCGTCACTGCAACAAGACACAGTGAAAGCACAGGGATAGATTAATAGTATAATCACTTCTTTCTTAAACTAACCACCAAGAACAAACCTCTACTCATTCACATCTACTCATACTCCTAACCCTTCATCTCTAAATCATGGGGTGTGTAGATCATGTCCATGGGGGCTGTGCACCATCCTACGAAGGAACACTGCCTGCAGGCAACAGCACCCCTGCAGCGCCACAACAATAGGCGTTTCCCGCTGTAAAACCCCCATAAAGGTCATTCAACGCCGCCCACCTCGGATCCCTCCCTAACCATCCTCCTTCAACTCGAGGCTGTCCACCTATTCTTCTATCAACACCATCACCGTTTTCTCTTTTGTTCTTTTTCTTCATAGCACACCATCCTTAGCTCATTCTAACCGTCATCATGATCTCTCACGTTGGCAAAGTGCTCTGGGAGCGCGGCCACGTCCCCACCGATGTCGCCCTCACCGGCGGCGAGTCGCCCAAGTTGTCGTGGGAATTCATCATCATGATTCTCAACTACATCGTCTTTATCCCCGCCATCATCCTCGTGAGTCTTTCGTCAACCCCTCCTTCCACCTCTCTAACACCTTCTAGATCGACTACACCTTTAGCAAGGTCTTCCCCCTCCTTGCCATGATCGAGGATGACAAGCCTCCCGCCTACGAGCCCCTCCCCGTTGAGCCCCTCCACCCCGGCGCCAACGGCCCCAAGCCATCCTCCACCACAGCTCCGGCCATCAACGTCGCTGGTCCCGGTGTTGACGGCCGGCCCGTCACCTCGTCCTTCCGGGCCACCTTCCGTCTTGTCCGATCTCACGGCGGCCTCCGCGCCTGCTTCCGTGGCCTCCCCTGCCTCATCGTCTACACCATGCTCAGCGCCTTGATCATTGTCCCCTTCTCGCTCTGCCTTCCCTACGGCGTTGGTGCCCTCGTCGGCGGCCTCGTCAGCTCGGTGCTCCTCGTCCAGTTCAGAGCCGCCTGGATTCACCAGGTCATCACCCCTCCCTCCGCCCTCAGCTTCTGGTCCCGTCTGCCCCCTTTCAAGACCACCCTGAAGGCCGCCTGGAAGCCCACCCTCATCTTCTGGATCGCCAGCCATGTCACCTTTGCCCTCTGCGGCCTCGTCATCAACACGCTCCAGATCTCAAGAGTCGACAACCCTGTCGACCTTTCCGTCAGGATCCTCCTTGCCAGTCTCATCCTTGTCTTTGGCGAGGTGGCCCTGCTCATCCCCGTCTGGGTTGTTTACGTCCGCATCTATGCCTCCCTCCTCCCCGCAGACGAGGACACCATCGTCCCCTTCGACCGCTCCTTCAACGGCAGGGTTGAGCCTGCTGTTGTCGGCGGACCTGGCTATGCCACCATTGCCGATGCCTGGTCCAGCTTCTCCAAGTCTGCCTGGCGCCGTATCATCATGCTTCATGTCAAGATCCTTGGCGTCAGCTTTGGTGCTGGCATGCTTCTGGGCGTCTTTATTGCCCTCCAGATCATCATCTTTGGCATGGTGGCTGCCCGCCATAACGGCAACTCCGGCGAGAAGGGCGCCTAAGCTGTCATCTCTGTAACCACTCGGAACTCCTACGGCCTTCTGTCTCGACCCAACCATCTACTATATCATCTGCGGATAGCGTACTCTGTATGTAGGGCACAACAAGGTGGGCGCCCTTGGATGGATACAAACAATACCATGTATATCACATTTCCTGTCTATCTAGATCTAGCCCCTCTCTGGTAACCAAATAAAAACCGGTTGGAAACTCAATTCATTAACTCTCTTAAACTTCATGCCTGAGCTACCTGTGTCGTCGTGGAACAAGAACTCCCACACGTGCAATATCTTGCTTTGCTCTGCAGCTCTTCTCTGCCTCGTCTCGCCCCTAACCTAACTCACTTGGCCTCCCTCTTTCGCGCCCAGAGCGCCGTCCCTATAGCAATCATCCGACCTTCCCTGGGTCCCATTGCGAAGCATGTCATAAAATCCAAATCATCGTAGCCTCCCCATCCTCTATGGCCCTCGTCTAGCAAGAAGGGAAGTCGAGGGGACAAGGGAAAATAATCAAGACAAGAAAGAAACAAGTAGAAAGTTTTATCGAACGGGGCATTGTTTTGGGGGGGTATGATGGGGGCTTCTACCAGATCTGCTCACAACGCCGTGCCCAACGCAAAAGCAGGGACCTCTCCCTCTCTCTTCGTGTCTTTTTCCTTTTCTTCACTTTCACGTCTATGACTTGTTAAAGAACCAGCTAGCTCGCTTGTTGCTGCTGCCACTGTTCCCTTCAGTCTGGTGGAGGTTTTGGATGGTCGGGATGGCGGGGGCTACATCGCTGCCACCGCCTCCACGGAGCGGCTTCGCAATCCGGCTGCCGGCGCTGGCAAAGCTGAAACCGCCTGGTGAGTTGAGGCCGCGGGTGCTGCCCGCCTTGGCGAGCTCGAGACGCTCCTTGACCGCAGCCAGCTGAACCTCGAACCTAGTGATACACCGTCAGTGCTGTTCGGCTGAAAAGGGGCAAACAAGGGGATACATACTTGTGGTTGGCAGCAGCCATCTTCTCCTGGCTATCCTGTAGCAGGCTCTCCAGGCTCTGGATACGCTCGTTTCGTGCAATGAGCTTGCGCTCAGCGATGGCAACCTCCTTCTTGAGAGCCGAGTTCTGCTCGACGAGCTGGCGCTGCACCTGGGTCAGCTGCTCGAGGTTCCTCTCCAGGAAGGCCATCTTCTTCTGCTGCGCCCGGTTGTTGGACGATCGGAGCACGTTGTTGTACTGCTCTCGGGTCTCATCCAGCGAGATCTCGAGCTCCACAACACGCTCGCATCGGTTCTGAAGGTCACGCATGAGGCTCTTCTTCATGACGTCAAACTCGGCGATCTGCTGCTGGATCGTCTTGCCATTGGCCATCGGTGCCGCGGCGCCAGCCTTGACGCGCTGCTGAAGGTCGTCGATCAGTGTCTTCATCCTCGTGTTCTCGGCAGCCTTCTGTGTAATGTCGGCCTTCAGCTCATCCACAAACTGCGACTGAGCAGTCTGGCGGTTGGCAAAGGCATTCTCCAGTCGAGCCTTGACCTCCTCGACATCCTCGGGACCGAGGTTGCGCGTGAGAACCTCCTCGTACTCTTGCTGGACCGCCTCGAGACGAGCCTCAAGCTCTTGTCTCCGCCTTGAGTCGGCCTCGCTGGACGTGGTGCTGTACATGGAGAGCTCAGCTTGTCGGACGATGCCTTGCGTCTCCACCAAACGGGCTCGAAGCGCCTGGAACTCATCGGGCGCGATGTTGTCGCCGGTGGCGCTCAGCTCGTGTAGCGCATCAACCTTCTCGATAGTCTCTGCGATATGACGCTCGTTCTCGCTAAACACGTCGCCCCCGAGGTCGAAGCCGGCCATCATCTTGGCCATCTTCTCGGCCTTTCTCTTCTCCTTCTCGTCGAGGGCAGCACCCGTCTCCTTGGCACTCATCTTGACGTCAAGGAGTTGCTGCTTCACATCGTCAAGCTCCGTAGTAAGCTCCGTGTTTGCCTCCTTCAGAGCGTCCATGGTGATCTGTGCCTCCTTGCTCTCAAACGTGAGCCTCTCCAGCTGCATCTTGAACTCGTTCACCTCGGTCGTGAGCTTCTCGTTCTCCTTGCCCACCTTGCTGTCGTGTTCCTTCAGGTAGACGAGCTCTTCCTTTGTCTCCCGAAGCTGCTTCTCGGCAGCCGTGGCCTGGGACTCCTTTTCTGAGATCTGGTCCTGCAGCTCATTCTCCCGTCGCAAAAACTCCTCCCTCTCGTCCTTGTCGAGCGGCAAGCTGGGCGTGCCAGCGCGCTCGGATATCGCGGGCGTCTCTGAGCGACTCTCTGCTATTAATGAGGGTGTGGAAGGTCGTGTCGAGCTTCGGACGTCGGCCTTGGTTCTAGTGACGGCATCGGAAGTCTTGGGGGTCGCCCATTTCTCCTTAGGAACAGCTTCACCAGCACGCCACAGCTGAATTTCGCCCTCGAGATTCGAGATATAGCTCTCGAAATTGGTGACCTGCCCCTGCGCCTTCTTGAGAAGAGACTTGAGCTCGGCAGGGCTGAGCTCGGCGTTGACTTTAGCCTTGTTCTTGATGGACTTGGCTCTCATGCCAAATCGCATGGTACTGAGTGTCTCGGCATCGTTATAACTGCTAGGGGAGCAGTTGATGATCAGTGTCGTCCGACTGTTACCACCGAGGGATTCTTGGAGGATACGGGTCAACTTGGAGTCTCGGTAGGGGATATGCGAGGATTTGCCGTCGGTGAGGGCGTTGATGACCATTCCCAGGGCACTCAAACTCTTGTTGATCTTCTTGGCCTCCTCGAGGGTCTGTCCGCTCGCTCCAGTCTTGCCGACCTTTTCGCTACCAGCCAGATCCACAAGGAACAGCTGTCCGCTCTTTGCCGAGCCGGTCTCGACGTTCTTCTGTGTGATGGTGATGACGAATATCGAGTGGGATCGCGACGACTCCTGGTTCATGTTGGTGGCGGCGACGGCTCGGGCATTTCCTCCTCTCCTCATGACTTCGTAGACCTCCTGGACGCTCGACACGTAAATCTCCAAGAGACCCTTGACGTAGACGCCACGGTTCTTCTCCTCGTGGACGGGCAGGTTGTCGTTCTGGGGGGCGAGCAGATCGCGGATCCTCTCCATGTAAATCTCCATGTAGCTGACTCGGACGGTGTACTCGATGGTGCCGGGGCTCGACATGATGCTGGCGAAGATCTGCTCGACGATGCGGGGAATAACACCTCGGCCGTCGTCGTCGTCGATGTTTGTGCCCATCATGGTATACGACTTACCGGCACCGGTCTGTCCATAGGCAAAGACGGTTCCGTTGTATCCATTGAGGATATCGTCGACGGTGGAGCGGATCGAGAAGTCGAAAATGTCTTGCTGCTTACATGCCATATCAAAGACTCGGTCAAAGGTGAAGCTGCCCTGCGCATCCTTGGACTGGGAAACGGGTTAGCCAAAGGGCGTCGAGGCACTCAAGGCGGTGCAAGGGCAGATTCTTGACATACGTCGAGGCTGCAGGTGTCCTCGCCATCGAAGGAGACGATGGGCTTTCCGCCCGACTCGAGTTCGACCTTGTTCTGAGGCCGGAACCGGGCGACGACCTTGATGCTGTTTGCGGACGACATGATGGACGCGGGCTCTGTGTCACACGGGGGAAGCTATCATCGGCCACGGTGCTGCCGTCCAAGAGTCGCTGGGCTCGATCGTGGGTTGGTTGGACGTATGTATGTATGTAACTTGCAAGTGCCGTCAGGGGGGGTGGGAGGCGGGGAGGTCGCAGAGATGCGGGCCGCGGGAGGGTGCAAAGAGCCGCAAGCCGGCGTCGAGATTCGAGCACCTCGAACACGGGGGAGCAGGGAGTGTGAGGGAGAGGGAGAGTGGGAAAAAGGATAAGATACTGGAGAGAGGTCAAAAACACGGCCAAGACAGGGTCTGGCTGGCGGGGGGTGGTTTGTGGTGCGATCAGCAAACACACCGAGAAAGAGAGACGCTGCGGCGCAACGACAACAGCCAGGTCAACACACACGCAGTGGACTAGACTGGACAACACAACACGCTTTCGCACGCTCGAGTCGTTGACAACGATGGAGAGGCGGTGGGTTCTGGCCGAGTTGATTGGAGAACTTTACTGCCAAGAGGGGGGGCGGGAACGGGGAGGGGAAGACTCGTGTACGCTCAGGAGGCCCCCTCCTGTAAGCTTAGGGGGGATTTAGCGGGTTTTGGACTTTTCAGGCCCCCCTGAGGCTGGGTCTTTTAGGCGCCTTCGACCACCGACTGGACTGGATGGCCCCGTTTCAGCCGGCAGCAACCACGCAAATTGGAGAGGGGGTCAGGGTCCCGT
The DNA here is from genome assembly GCA_027886205.1 of Fusarium piperis. Classification (NCBI taxonomy): domain Eukaryota; kingdom Fungi; phylum Ascomycota; class Sordariomycetes; order Hypocreales; family Nectriaceae; genus Fusarium; species Fusarium piperis. Next base: position 161,058 of record RZGM01000052.1, on the reverse strand, counting down.
CCCTGATACTGCGTGATGCAGCGTGTGTGAAGGGGCTTGATCGAGGGATGGATTGGTGGTTTTACTCAAGGCGCTGCCTATAATGATGAATAAATAATTCATCTCGTGCCTATGTTCAGCATCTCACAAGCTTATAACAAAACACTGTAATGTAGGAGGCGGCAGGGATCATGATGATTGCGTGCGCATTGTCAACAGTAGTGGAAGTGGGACCTGGCCGTTATCATCATGGCATGCAGGCTCCTTTCGGCATGATTGAGAGTGGGTGCCATCATTCCTATCGGAGCAGACACATCAAACCGCCCGCCGTCACTGGTCGGCCCTGAGTCAATGACTCAGATATGTCAATATCACACACGACTTTATTCGAAAGATGCGGACGCTTCAAGAAACAGACAACTCCTCTTCATAGTGAGCCTCGTGATATATCATAACATGTCCCAAGGAGGGCCTCCGTCCTCGGACGTCGCAACGCCTCCAATGCAATTCAGTCCAACTCCACGCACCAAAAAACGCCATATACAGATTTGCTTGCTCCCGTCCTTCGGCCGTCGAGATTCGGGCCGTGCAAGGACGGGAATGATGGTTGAGCGGCCGTGATCCATTTCTCTGCTGGACAAGTCGACGTTGGCATACCGTTCTCTGTCCCACTGTAGTCGGTTCGATCCGATTCGATTCGTTCTGTCTTAGTCCTCCCAGCTCTTCTCGACCGTCTCCCTGACACGCTTGGTGTACTCCTTCCTGTTGTCCTTGTAGAGATTGGATGCCTCGACGTTCGCGGGCGAGCCGGTATTGGGGTCGTTGAGAAGACTGTCCATGATCAGCATTACATCCACATGCAACCGAGTCCCCTTGCTCTCTCCTACCTCTGAATGCTGGTCAAAACAGCGGCGACATCATATGTAGGACTCCATCGGTTTTGCAGGATATCCAGGCAGAGCTCCCCAGTGGCGTAAACATTTGGGTGGAACATCTCACTGATGAACTTGACCTGCGGCGGCTTGTTGGGATACTGCTCTTCGAACTGCATCACGAGTCGAAAGGTGCCGTCCTCGAAGGGGGTATCGGCGGGTCCGATGATGACAGCGTTCCTAGAGGCCGTTGATAAGTATCTGAGCCAAGTCACCGATCGTGTCGAGGCGAGGCGACATACCAAGTCATGACATTGTCGGGGACAGGAGACGCAGAGACACCAGCGGGAGGGTCAGTCTGCATGCGCTGCAGCTGGTGTTAACATCATATGCTGGCTATTCCTCCAGATCCCATACCTTGAAGTCTCGCATCAAACGGCGGCGCGCAGCTGTAGACATGATGGCGGGTGGATGCGGAGGCGGACTCGGTGGTCGGTCAGAAGCTCAGGAGGCGATATCTAGACGGTGACGACGGTGATGAGAAGGGAGAAACCGACCCCAACGATGATTCCAACTGTGATCCCCAGAGTGTGAAAACAAAGATGACCTGCACGGTTCGCTGTAACAGCGACAACGGATTTGGCGGTGCAAGGTGGAGGGATGGGGCGGCAACGGAGATTGGTCATCGACAGCCTCACAAGATTGATTCCACTGGAAGACTCCAGTGTCAGTCAATCACTGGCCAATCAAAGAGCCGTTTGAGTGTAGCCAATTGCTTGTTCGGACCAGATCCACCTCTCTTTGCCAATTGCACGTGATCACCAACTCACTAAAACCATCCCTCCACCGGGGTCTTGGACAACCTTCCTAGGTCGCGGGGGACAAAGGCCGCTCTTCTTGATCCATCATGGTTCTTCGGAACCGATACCTTCGGAAGCGAGGCCGCGAAAGGCAGCGGACGTTGTCCGATACAGGAACTGGTTCCTACTATTCCAGGGTCTAGCTTACGGAAATGGAGTGACTCGGCGGAAATACTCCTGCCAAGCCAGCACAACAGATGCGGCAGAGGTACTTGTATCTGGCGCAGGGCTCCCACTGCCGGGCTTGTACCTACCTAGACAGGACGTCACTTCCCCGGATTGCAGCTCGGTCCAGAGAGCTTCATCCCCCGCCACTTTCGGCCCTCCCCCGCTGGAAGCCGAAGGGGACCGAGCGGAGGGCATCTCTAATGTTTCCGGGCATCTGTCACCCGTGGTACCCGAGGCCGTTTTGGTGTTATAATTCTGCGACTGCTACAATACTAGTTGATCTCCTCTTCCTCTAATCATTTTCTCTTTCCTTTTCTTTTTCTTGTTCTGTAAACCCTTCCCTCTGATACCCCATTCCTCTCTCGAAATGTCCACTACACAGCTTAGATCCGCCGGCCGGCTTGCCCAGCTCGCTGGACATGTGAACGGGGCGCGACGGTTTTCTACTCGGCCAGCTCTGCGCAAGGAACTGCAGGATGCTTACATCTTGAGTGCCGCGCGAACTCCTACAGCCAAGGCACGCCAGGTTCTCTGATTGACCATTTCTCAGCTAACACGGCCCAGTTCAATGGCTCCTTCTTGTCAGTGTCGGCGCCCAAGCTCGGTGCCGTCGCCATCAAGTCGGCCCTCGAAAAGTCCAAGGTCCCCGTCGAGAAGATCACCGACGTCTACATGGGCAATGTCCTTCAGGGCTCCGTTGGCCAGGCACCTGCGCGGCAGGCCGTCATCTTCGCTGGCCTCCCCAAGGAAGTCGAGGCGACCACGATCAACAAGGTGTGCGCGTCTGGTCTCAAGGCCGTCAGCCTAGCCGCCCAGAACATCCAGCTGGGTCTTGCCGAGGCTCAGATTGCCGGTGGCATGGAGAACATGTCCCAGGTGCCCTACTATGTGCCCCGCGCAAGTGGGCTCCCCGCTTTCGGCCATGTGAAGATGGAGGACGGTCTCATCAAGGACGGCCTGACTGATGTCTACGACCAATTCCACATGGGCAACTGCGCCGAGAATACTGTCAAGAACCACAACCTCACCCGTGAGCAACAGGACGAGTACGCCATCCAGTCGTACCGCAACGCGCAAAAGGCTTGGGCGGACAAGGCCTTTGCCGACGAGATCGCCCCCGTCACCGTAAAGACTCGAAAGGGCGAGATTGTTGTCGACACTGACGAAGGTTTCAACGATGTCAAGTTTGACAAGATCCCCACGCTGAAGCCCGCCTTCGTCCGCGATGGAACCGGTACCGTGACGGCGGCGAACTCGTCGACTCTCAACGATGGTGCCAGCGCCCTGGTCCTCGGCAACAAGGCTATTGCTCAGGAGTATGGCTCAAGCTCCCGAGTGCTGGCCAAGATCTGCGGCTATGCTGATGCCGCCACATCGCCCATCGACTTCCCCGTCGCCCCGGCCAAGGCTGTCCCCATCGCTCTCGAGCGTGCTGGAATCACAAAGGACCAGGTCGCCATCTGGGAGTTCAACGAGGCGTTTGCCAGCGTGATCCTGGCAAACTCAAAGATCCTGGGTCTCGAGGGTGCCAAGGTGAACCCTCTGGGCGGTGCCATTTCTCTGGGTCATGCTCTCGGCAGCTCTGGTTCTCGAATTCTTACTACTCTACTTCACCAGCTCAAGCCTGGTGAGTATGGTGTCGCGGCCATCTGCAACGGTGGTGGTGCTGCAACCGCCCTTGTGGTACAGCGGATCGAGTCCGTGTAAGAGATGAAAAGCGATGAAAATAGGCATGAATGACGTCAATTAAAACTGGATGATATATACAAGTAGCGTGAAAAAAATCGAAAATATTATACACTTGATCATGTGTCCCTTTTACAATCGGTTATCGTTTACATAATATTGATGACTTGGAAAAGGCTGGATATGCCGTAGGGTAGGTTGCTAGGCAAGAAACTGAGGGGACAGAATGAAGGACATGAGGCTTCACACAGCGCATGACGCATTGAGCGTTAAATAACCCAATTAGGAAATTAAATAGGTACTCACTGGCAACTTTTCATTAAAGCCATGACCCTAATACTTCTCATCAAGTGATATATCCAATTCGGGACTGAAAGTGTAATTATACTCTATCAACCGTCGTCGTCTCATGTGGAGCACCGACCATCTCAACACACCAAACCTCCCCCAGCCTCGCCAACCAATCTCGACGCGCTCAAGACAACCCTCACTCATTGGCATCTGAACCACGCCTTCCAACAAAACAAGATGCCCCTGGTCCTCGAGTTCCTCACCCAGGTCCGCAGCCTTGTCCGCGCCCAGGACGGTGAAAAGCTCCGCGCCTGGCTCCAGGTCGAGCCCGGGAGCCCGCAGCAGTATCACAACCTCGCCGCCGAGCTGCGCTCCCAGTTCCGCCAGCAGGGCCTCGACAACGTCATCGAGAGGTCCCTCCCGCAGGATGACGACGTCCCGGATGGGCAGGCGACCGTGTGGCCTGGCTTCATCGCCTTCATGAAGGATTACTTGGCCTTTTGGCGCGACGTCAACTACGATGATTTGCTCGGCGCTCATCAGTTGCTGAGCGGCCTCGTCAAGTGCGCATCTCACCCCCATTGACAAAAGAAGAACCATGCTAACTGAAGATGCCAGCTCATGTGCTACGGCATTTGCTCATCCTACATATGGTGCCATGCTTCTCAAGACCAGCATGTCCCTCTCCGAGACCCTTGCGCGTCTCACCATGAGCCTCAACAGGCGTCCCGAGCTGACGCGCCGTCTTCGAGCTTTGGACGAGGACAAGACTATCGCAGAGTCTTCGGCGGAAATCATTCAAAAGATCTTCACCACGTGTCTCACGGACCGGTCAAGCGGCCGCTATGCCAAACCCGAGGGCAAAAAGGTCGGCGTCTATATGTTTGCCAACCTCGTCCTCAAGCTCCTCTTTGCAGTATGGACTCCAACATATCACCACCATCTCTCTTCCCACTCTAACATGGATACAGTGTCGGAGAACTCATCTCGCCAAGATGATCTTTGTCAACATCTCGACAATCTCACCACCACTATCCCTCTACCCAGCCGCCCAGCGCGTCACGTTCCTCTACTACCTCGGTCGTTTCAACTTCTCCAACAACCACTACCTCCGCGCCTCCCTCTGCCTGCAGGAGGCCTATCTCCAGACGCCTCCCCAGCTCGTCTCCCATCGGACAAACATCCTCACATATCTCATCCCCTGCAACATCCTCCTCGGGCGGTTCCCCTCGCAGACACTGCTCCAGCGCCAAGAGTGCCAGACTCTGGCCCCCGTCTTCCTCCCCCTCTGCCAGGCCATCCGGTCTGGAAACTTTGTCCACTTCCAGCACCACCTGGCTGCGCATGAAACCTGGCTCTTTGAAGAGGGCCTGCTCTTGACCCTCAGCAACCGTCTCCGACCCCTCCTCTGGCGATCTCTCAGTCGAAAGACCTTTATCCTAACTTACGTGCCTCCAAGCGACGCATCTTCCCGCAAAGCCGCCACCCTCGACCTTGCGGACCTACACACCACCGCCGTGTATCTCCAGCGCCGTCTCGAAGGCTGGCTCCCATCGGGTCCCAGCACTCTCGGCCGCCCCCAACATGTGAACCCCCTCCTCATGAAGGCTCTGTCAAATAATGCCCACAGCACCGAAGCCTCAACGCTATCCCCGCCACCAGGCGGTCCCAAGTCGCTGCGGCCAAACGAGGGCATGGTCTGGGGCAACGCAGACGTGACACCCGAGGACGTGGAGATGATGGTCGCCACCCTTGTCCAGCAGGGCCTCATGCATGGCTTCATCGCCCACGGGCAGGGCCGCTTCGCTATCATCGGAGCAAAGGCAAAGGGGAGCCCCGTGCTCGCCGGATGGCCCAACGTGTGGCAGACGATCCAGGATAGGAAGTACGACGAGGAGTTTGACCCTGAGGAGGTACCCGGATGGGTTAAAGAGTGAAGGGGGCGACTTGAGTTGAAATTGAATGAACCATCTAGGCTAGATTGGATATAGGTCACCCGCCGGCTGTCGAAATAGCGTTGCATATTACAGGCAAGATACCCGAGAAACATCATTTAAACTAGACATGGTCATGTCACCATGGATCGCAATCTGGACCGGAACTTTTGGCTCATGATCTTCCACATTTCTCTTGCCCGTGGCTATGTAGATATGACTGCGCCAATCATACCATCTTAAACATGTCTGATCATTTCGTTTTTCTTTCCAGAGGGGAAAAAACCACACAAGATCCCGTGAGGGCGCCGAGATGACCAAGAGAGGTCACCCCATCCAAAGCCTCACCATCCTCTTCTTTTTCTCCAACACCGCAAACACTCTCTGCTCATTTGTACATACACGTCGTCAATTCCGAGATTAAATTAGCACACAATTAAACATCGCTTGTCAGTTCCAAATTCCTCCAAATATCCAAAGCCTCCAACGTTCTCAAAAAGGGTATATCGACCGTGAAAGGAATGCGTAGAACGTATATATAATGCCCGCGGGCCACAAGTATCTGATAAGATCCTTGCTGAAGCAAATTAACACCCGAGGGCGGGTATCAATGGCCATGTTGACTCAGCTGCCGTGAACGGCTGTCAAATCAAGTCCGGCTGGTTAAAGACAATAAACACTATCGCCGATAGGTAGTTGGCTTGATGGTATATGCAAAGAGTAAAGGCCAAAGTATGCCGTTGAAAATAGTTCCTGTTTGTCGAAGAGGAGAATGCCAGCTGCCAGGTGTGAAGGGAGATGAGACGGTGGGTAGTGTAGTGAGTGACTGGTGAGGGAGGCAGAGAAGTGATGGCGTGGGTGATATCAGAACCGACCTCACCCATCCAAGCAAAGGCTGCAGCGGAGAAGTTGAGAGCCCGCAGGCTGGCCGAGGGAGAAGCGAACGTGCAAAATTAGGTCTTATTTGAGGGGGCTTCTTCAATTAAAAGAAACAGGCGGCAGCGATGAAAGCGACAATAAGGCTAGCGACAGCAGCATTGCCCTGATGACGGCCGGCCTCGCCCTCCTTGGACTGGGTGGGGGCAGCCTCAGAGCCAGCTTCTGTAGCAGCGGGCTTCTCGGTGACTTGGGCACCAGTGAAGGTGGTGGTTCCGTTCTCGTGGAAGATACCGGGCTTGACAGTAGGGGTAGCTTTCTTGGTGGTGACGACCGTGGTGGTGGTGACAGCCTTGGTAGACTTCTGGACCTTGGACGTAGACGAGGTGGTGGGTGTTGAAGTGGTAGGCTCTTCAGTCGTGGTCTCCTCGGAAGTAGTGGTGGTGGACTCGATCGAGGTGGTAGAAGTAGTCTCCTCGGAGGAGGTTGTCGGGGTTTCAGAGGTGGTGGTGGACGACTCCGTGGTTGAGGTGGCTACCGAGGTGGTTGAGGTGGTCGAGGTGGTCGAGGGCTCCTGTGAAGTTGTGGTCTCGGCGACAGTCGTTGTAGAAGGCTTCGCCTTTTCAGTCGTCGACTCCTCCACCTTCTTGATGCCCATCTCGCCGTCATCCGAACCCGAGTCATCCGATCCAGAGCCGGAGCCGGAGCCGACGGAGAAGGCAACAATCTGAGCAGTGCTGCCCTTGGGAACGGTGACAACACAGAAGGCCGAGTTACCGGCACCAACGCCTCCCAGGTTGCTCTCAACCTTGCCCTCACCATCGCTGGGGTCGATCTTGCAGGGCAAGCCGTTGCAGCCGCCGTCAGGGCACTTGATCTCGACGCCAAAGTCGGGGAGCTTGCTCTTCAGGCTCGAGTCCTCCCAGATGGGGTTCCAGCCGAGCTTGACAAAGGTAGTGCCGCTGGCCTCAGTGTTGGCACCGGCAACGTATGGGCTCCAGTTTCCAATGGGCTTGTCCTCAGTACCCCAGATGCAGCCCTCCTCGCCAACACCAGGGGGGTTGATGTAGAAGCTAACACGGTTAGATACACTTCATGGTCTTTTCTTGTGATTTACTTACTGAGCAGCGGTGGAGCACCAGTATGAAGCTGCGGGAACAGCCAAAGTCGCGCTTGAGGTGACGAGAGTAGGAATGATCATGGCCTCGTTACCGGGCAGAACGGTTTGGCACCAAGACATCTTGGAGCCGCACTTGTTGACGGCCTCGACAGCTCCAGTTCCCTGAACACAGTTGGGCTTACCCTTGAATGGCTGCTCAATCTCGCCATTCTTATTGCAAAACAGACCACCGTTCTAAATGTTGTTAGCTCGAGTTACCAGCTGATAAGTGGCTCATGTTGGCAGCGTACCATGGAGGCAGGATAGTCGTAGGTAGAGTCGGGATCCCACTGGTTCATAACCATACCGGGCTTGCAAGCAAAGGGGCAGTAGCTGCCAGGCTTGCACTCCTGATCGGGGCTCATAGCCCAGCCGGCGTTCTTCTCATCGGGAGTGACGGCAACCATGTTGGAGTCGTCGGTGGGAAATTGGCACTGGCCTCCTCGCTTCGCGATGGGCGCAGGAGAGCCATGCAGATGTTCGGCGACACGCTCATGGTGACGGTGAGAGTTGGCGGCGGCGACGAACGAGGGCGAAGCCGACAGAATGCCCACAAGGGCGATTGGGAGAGTAGCGAGTCTCATGAGGCCTGTCGTCGATAGATGAAGATGGTTGTGTATCGAGAGATTCAAGCACGGATGTTCCTAGTCAATGAACGAATGCCTCCGGTCCTTTCATACAACGCGTGTCACAACCTGGACATAGGTAGAATAGATTCTGGTGGTTCCGGGCAAGGAATGTTTTTGTCGTCGAGCAACAGAACGAGTGATGAAGCTGACGAGGAAAAGGGTCGAAGGATTTCGTGAACCAGCAGCACCAACGTTTAAACAACAAATCAAGGGAAAAAAGAGAAGGAGCGGAAGCAGCAGCAGAAGCAGCCAGCACAGGAATATTAAGAGATCGACAGGTCCAAGCAAGGAAGCAAAGTGGGAGAGAGATGGAAATGGATCCCCAGGAAATGAGCAATGGGCAGCAGCGCGGGGACCGGCGCGAACCAGCAACATCAACGGCACCACCAGCAATCCTACCATCCGTGACCAGGAGATTGAGAGGTGAGGCAATGGCTTCCTCCTGGTGGGCTCCTGGCAGGGTCCATGGCGGGACCCATGGCCGTCCTGTGCCTGTGCCTGCATGGAAGGCTCTAACCCTCGAGATCCTGGCCATGGTGGATTCGCTTCGGTGATGGAGAGCCAGGGTGATCAGACCGTCTCCAATCAGAGTGTCATTTCATCTCCCCCTTGCCCGGCGCAGCCAATCCTGTCGAGACGGTGCCTGGCTCAGGTGCATTGGAAACCAGGGTGCTGCCCTCGTCGCAGATTAAACCTCATGATGAAAGACAAGGTCGACTCGGCCCCGTTGGGGGGATGCGATGCCATGGCGGATCGTTGACCGTGGGAATATGACAGGCATTAAGCCGGGAGAACGCCCGAATATGGGAATACGACCAGTTTCTCGCTTCCAGTTTTGTAGCAAAGATGCCGGCGCATTGTCTCTGAGCCTGGCTTGGGCTGGTCTCGGCTCGGTGTCTTGTCCCAGGTTGCTGGAGTTGGCGCAGGGCTTCCATCTTGTCTTTTGTCTTCCGCAGTCTGCCCTCTCCTCTTTTTTCCCTCAACGCCCCTGGACGTTTGTTTGTGTGGCTTGTGACGGAGCATGGCATTGGCTGTTGGTCATTTAAGACCCCTGGCCAGGCGTTTTGTCGTGTAGCATGGTTCCTGGGCCAATGTGCTTTTTAGCTCGAAATGGACGGTCGGTCCCTGAGTCTGGTTATGCGCCAAGAGCCACAACTGATTGTGGAGGCGAGCGCGACGCGTGCTGCCGTGTGCTGTAGTTGGCCGAGGGCCCGCGGTTAAGAGAGCTTATCACAGAGCTGGAGGAGGCGAGTCAGTTAGTCTGTCATTCGATTACGATATTGCGATCGGAACTCACCTTCCAAACAAAGCTGCTTGATCTCGGCGTATCCATTGGTGTCATCCCTTTCGCAATGCCCTGTGGAAGCTGAACCAGCTCGGCTGAGTGGGCCCATGGTTGAAGGAACAAAGGGAGCAATCAAGTCCCATGTTAAAAGCTTTGTTCAAATGTTCTAGGGCGAGTTTGTTTCTTTGCAGGCTGCATCCTTGGTGAAGAAGAATTACCTATCCAGAGTAGAAGTTGTTTCAAGAGACTGAACGCGGGAAGGCAGGCAGCAACACGACTTCCACGTGATTTGCATTCTCCTTGAGGCAGTCGTTACACCGACACGTGGTTGAAGGGATCTTTGATCTCGAACATGACCTTTTCTTTGATTCAGTTGAAATCATGACCTATTCTTCGCTTGGAGACCTCCCAACGGATGTCTTGGCCCTTATATTTGGCCATTTCTGCCTCCACTGCCAGGGCGAGTACAACGAGCCATGGGATGCCCCACCACTGCGATATCGCTTGGCAAGACAGAGGCCTGACGAAAAGTCGTGGTATTCTCTGGATCGCCAAGCCCTCGTTTCGCTATCCTTAGTCTCAAGAAGGGTTCGGGAGATTTCTCAGAGCATCTTGTATCACGAGTTTGTCGTGGGTTACGATGACTCATGGCGGACTGACTTGTATACCTGGGATGGCCGGCTCATCTCTTTTATGCGGACTCTTGGACAGCGCCGGGACCTGGCCCATTTGGTAAGAGTCGTCTACGTTCATCCGAGACTCCTATGGGCAATCAACGGCGATGGACCTCGAGAGATTCTCAGCGAAGCTGCAGAAACGCTAGGAATCGACCTCGCTGAGATTTGGAAACCACGTATCCCACATCCCAAAAGTAATGATGGGACTGACAGACCAACAAATCGGGAACTATTCCTGGCGCCCTTGGTTTATGGGCCAGGCTGTGTGGACGAGGAGTCTCGGCAAGAACTGAGAAGCTCCTTGGGCTCTCGCCATGGTCGAATTCGAAGGAGGGAAAGGGATTGGGCGGCAGCTGAGCTTGTTGCTATGCTGATTGCTCAACTCCCGAGTCTTGAATACCTCGGTATCCAACGATGTTCACGATGGACGAGTGAAGGCGTGTCTGCCTCGTCTCTTGCAGCGTTCAACATCTCCTCACTTTCCACCCAAAGGTTGGACATTGGGCCGGGCCCTGACGATGTGGTCAGGTTGTCCACAGGCCTCGAAACTCTTAACCTCCATGCGACTGGTTTCTGCGGACAGTGTCCACCTCTGCCCAAGCTCAAGATCCTTCGGATGACAGACTGCTGGTCTGTGAAGAAGCACCTCGAAGATATCCTTAATGCCTGTACTAGTGGACTTGAGACCTTTGCTTACGAGTCGCGGCCGCCGACACAGGCCAGGAGTTGCACAGGAGCTCCACGCCGAAACATGCACTTTCAGCCATCAGACGCAGTGAGGCTGCTTTCTTTTCACCAGAAGACACTGAAATCGCTGCATCTTGATTTAAGCGCCCAGGGTCAGGCTATGCGCAAGATTGATGATGGACTCCATCTCAAAGACTTTACTGTTCTCGAGCATCTATGTATTGGTTCCGAGATGATCTATGGCTTTGGAGAAATGCAGGAGGAAGGCCCTTTAGATTCTGAAAGGTTGATCCGGCTGCTTCCCGCATCAATTGCATCTTTGTCGATCCAGACTAAGAATGTGGGAGAAACAGGACGGGCACTCCTCGAGAAGGGACTCTTCGGACTTGCAGAGCTGAAGCAGCGCCAACTGGAGTTTCCCAAGCTTGAATGGGTTCAATGTGAGCTGGGGAGCGAGACTAGTTGGCTGAGCAGCATGTTTGAGGTAGGCAAGGTGCAGTTTACGTCGGGCAGCTGGTCTTTGAGCAAGGCAAAGCCTTACTTGAATGGAACAAGCTGGACTGTGGAACGCATAATAGGATTCAAAGATGGCGATGATTTCTCGGAAGATGAGCTGTTTTTGCCAACGTCAGGAAGAGGGGAGGTTGAAAAGTGAAAAATAGCGATGCAGCCATGTCTCATATCGAAACAGATGAGGCTGTCACGAGCGGGAGTGGCGCGGGTAACCAAGTGGAGGATGGCTTGATGGCGCTGGAGCCACGAAATTGAGGAGGGTCTCTGCGAGATTTAACAGGCCACGGATGTTTTGTTTCCTTTGCTTTGCTTTGCTTTGCTTTGTTTCGTTTCTGCATAATCATGACATCCATCACCTGCTGGTACGTGCGCGGAATCAGCCGGTATAAAACAAAACAGAACAAAGCAAGGCAATGTCTTTGATGAATCGCGTGTGACTAACCGGAGTTTCTACCATGCATCTATTGAGCCTATATCCAAAGTACAATCGACATGTCAACTGATGGGGGCATTTGATTCCAAATGAGCAAAAAAAGATTACAATCTTGAACTTGTCTTGCTGACGGATCACGTTGCATTGCATCCGATGCTTATAGCGGCCGACAGCGCTCTTCAATGCTGACAGCCAAGCCCTCGGAGGACTTGTTTCCTGGGGAAACCTGGTCCCTTCTGTGCTATTCTAGTGGCAGCACGTAGCACATTCTCATGCAAACAGATTTCAGCCTCGCGTCTATCGGTCGGATCTGTTAGATTCCGTGATGGAGGCGCCACCGCCCACCCATAACGCATTTTCTTGGTGCTGACTCCCGCAGGCGCTTAGCGCTTGACGAACCGTTTCTTACACTATTTTTGGGAGGTGACCACCTATCAATCGGAGATTTCGGGGGCTTGCGGCCCCAGAGAGACCCGACCGCCTCTGCACAGCCCTCCGCATCCATCAGAGTAACCCTCCCGCCCAATGACAAAGCACACAGCTTAGCACTAGAACAAACATCTGCACAACCGGGCCTGGGACAAGTGGCTGGTGATTTGATATCTGGAGGGGGCTTTGACAAATCCGGTGGTGATGGTGGCAGCGGAAGCCCGACTTTCCGATGCTGTGCGCCCTTTCTTCGGGTGAGATTCTAGCTCAAAGCCTTGCGCCGACAGTTCCTGGGGCTGTACTTTGTTCGATTTCAACCATAATGATAACCTTGATGTGTTGTTTGGGGGCGAGAGACGTTGTGTATAAGAAGTCGGGCCCGTTCTGCTTGGAGTTGGGAATATCTTCATCAGCATCTTCACCAGCATCACAAACACTCTTAGCCATTACAGCTTTCTCATACTCACTTCAAACGCTTCAATAACTTTAAACAACCTTTTCCATCTTCCAATTACCACCAGTCAAGATGCAGTTCTCCGCCGCCATCGCTTCCGCCGTCCTGGCCTTTACTTCTCTCGCCTCGGCTGCTCCTCACAACTCTCGACGGGGCTCCGATGGTCTCAGCCTGACTGCCCAGCTCACCCTCGCCGATACGTGAGTACCATCCAGAACCATCTGTAATAGTGAACCGTGAACTAAATGGTTACCCCCTAGTGCCGTTGATCGCTTCAACCTCATCCCCGAAGACAAGGACTTCATCTTCGACTTCAACCAGCAGCAACAGAACCCTGGAAAGGGCGGCCAGCTCATCGCTGCCAACCGCAAGACCTTCCCTGCTCTTGTCGGCACCGGCGCCGGCATGGCTCTCGGCCGTGTTGATGGTGAGACAATCCCTCCCCCCTGAGACATGATAGCTTCAACACCACGAGAACAACCGAGCTAACAGCATTCCCCTTTACAGCCTGCGGCATGAACACCCTCCACGTCCACCCCCGCTCCGCCGAGCTCCAGATCGTCACCGCCGGCCGCCTCATCACCGAGATGGTTCCCGAGAACGGCGTCCTCGACAAGGACGGCAAGCGACGCGTGATCCGCACCGAGCTCTCGGCCAACATGATGACCCCCTTCTACCAGGGCTCCGTCCACACCCAGTTCAACCCCGACTGCGAGCCCGCCACCTTTGTCGCCGCCTTTGCCGCCGAGGACTTTGGCACCGGCCAGATCGCCGACGAGACCTTTGCCCTCAGCGACGATGTCATCGCTGCCACCTTTGGCCAGACCATCGCTGGCGAGGACATTGACCGTGTCCGTGATGCCATCCCCGCTAGCATCGCCCTCGGTGTTGAGGACTGCCTCAAGAAGTGCGGCATCAAGAAGCGCAGCATCTAAGATTTGAGCTGGCTGCTTTTTCACTTGATGGGAGTCATAACATGGGGAGTAGACGGCGGTTTGCTTTTTGAGCTGGAGCTCATGGTGGCGTAAACAAGAGGTTCTAGATTTTGTTTATCATTGTTTCTTGGGATTGTTTGGTTTGGTTTGGTTTCAGTTTGTTTCAAGTTTCAACACTTTCTGTAGATGGCATTCACCTTGTACATAGCCCTACTATACACATACATACACCTGTTCATTCACACCTGTTCACCAATGAGTGATAGATGAAACACTTGGGCCGACAAGTTGACGCACCTTGGATTTTGTAGTCAACTATACATTTAGCTGCAAGTTTTGAATTTTGCCTTAATTTTACATCATGATATACATATAGCTTCGTCACCTTATCCAACACAGAGTGCATCAGACATGTATCCCTCACAGGCCTTTTTCTCGGTGGCCGACAACCTTTGCAAACGAGTCAAACGACATGGTCATGGAATGTCGTCCTGCCGTCTTGCTCCGCAGGTGATTGTCGTAATCGAGCATCTCCTTGTACGGCACCTTGGCCACAATCTCCACCATGCGCGTCGTCGACTTCTTGCCGCGCAGGGACGTGACCGAGTCATAGGGATCAGGGGGCGTGTAGATCTTGGTCACATCGATGTGGTCCTCGCCCGTCGACTCGGCTGACCGGTCGTTGACCTCGAGGACGTGTCCGCCCGCGCCCGAGGTCACATCGTGCTGCACCGTGCCGGCGACTACCTCGGGGCAAGTGATGTGGGCGAGCATGATGGGCTCGAGGATGCCGATTTGCTCCTTTTCAAAGGCGTCGCGGAGGGCTGCTTGCACTGCGGTGCGCGCGACACTGCTAAAGTGTCCTCCCGTGGGAGTCTCACAGGCGCCAGGCTCCGTGTCAAGGGTGATGGTGACGTGGCATCCGTGGATGGGTGCTGCACGGCGCGGCCCTCTCGCCAGGCCAGCAATGGCTCCATTGAGGAGCTGTTGTCGGGCCTCTTCGGGATCAAAGTTGAGCGAGTTGGTGTCGCCTGTCAGGGGGATGGAGATGTGGTAGATGTTACCATCTCGCTCAACGCTTGACTCCAGCAAGCTCTCACGATGATGGTCCTCGAGTGGTTCAAGAACGGCTGTACAGGATGCTTTGCCAGGTTTGCCCGCAACGGGGCGGTCAAAGACTGTGCGCTGTGGCCGTGTAGCCATTGTGACACACTCCTTGTAGTCGACCTCGATGGGGCCAAAGTCGGCATCAATCTTGTACTTTTGCTTCATGTTGTAGAGTGACACGTCTAGGTGAAGCTTGCCCATGCCCTGGATGGTGAACTGCTCCGTCTTGGGGTCGCGGCTCCATCGAAGACTGGGATCCTCTCGCGTCGTGTTTTCCAGGGCGATCTGAAGCTGCTGAGCAGCAACGTTGCCGTAGGGTTCAACCTGCAGAAAGGCAACTGCAGGTGGAATTTCGGGCGGTCGGATCTGAACGTGGCGGAATGCTTCAGCAACAGGCTTGCCACCGGTAGTAGTGATGAGCGTGTCGCCTGTACGGGCCTTCTTGAGTCCCCTGAGAGCTCCAATCTGTCCCACCGAAAGCCCCTGAATATCCTGCGCCTTGGATGCGGAGATCTGAAGAATTCCCATGGGCCTCTCGTTGATAAGCATGTTTGTGTTGAAGCTCGAGGCGTTCTTAGTCATTGTGCCATGATAGACTCGAACGAAACTAATGACGCCTTCCTTGGGGTGGTTGAATACTTTGAAGACAGACGCGATGGATGCGACAGTTGACTTGGCAGACTTGGAACTTTTCTCAATGACATCGGCCAGCCGCTGCTTCACCGAACCAACTCGCACTTCTGCTGATGGACGTTCGTCTGGGCTTGGTAGATAGTCGGTGATGGCATCCATCAGGGGCTCAACACCAATGTGACGGAAGCTAGAGCCAGCAAATACAGGTATGACGGTGCCATCGCCGCTCCGAATAGCCCGTCGGATAGCTTTCTTGATCACGGCACCATCGATGTTTTGGTTTTCAGCGAGAAACTCATCCATGATGGCCTCGTCGAAATCCGCGAGACTCTCAATCAATGCCTGCCTCGCTGACTCGATCTCAGGGAGAAGATCCTTGTTTGAGCTGGAGAGCTTCTCCTGGAGCGCCGGGAAGTCGTATCGCGTCTTTTCACGTTCCGACTTCCAGCGGTATCCCACCCGGTCGATGATGTCAATGACACCGACAAAGTCCTCCTTCTCCCACCACGGGATCTGGCAGACGAGAGGCCATCCCTTGAGTCGGGCTCCGATCTCGAGGACAGCCTTCTTGAAGGATGCACCTTCACGGTCGAGCTTGTTGCAGTAGACCAGACGAGGCACCCTGAACTCGTGAGCCGAAGCCCACACTCTCTCTGTGTGAGCCTCGACGCCCTTGACCGAGTCGATGATGCAGACGGCGCCATCGAGGATGGGAAGGCACCGATCGACTTCGAAGCGAAAGTCCTGATGGCCAGGTGTGTCAATAAGGTTAATGGTCTTGGAGTGGACGCCTGGGGGAAGGGTCTGCTGGAGTGGCCAGTTGAAGGTGATGGCGGCTGACTGGATAGTGATGCCTCGTTCACGTTCCAGTTCGAGAAAGTCGGTTACAGTATTTCCAGAATCGACATCTGGTGTGGCTGGTAAGCATATCCTCCAATCATGCCATGTAAGTACATCATGAGCCATACATACCTCCAACACGTTGCGTGACGCCACTGTAATAGAGCATCCGCTCAGTAGTAGTAGTTTTGCCCTTTCAGTCTGTGAGCTAGATATCACATAGGATCAATATGAAGTCATCACCTACAGCGTCAACATGGGCAATAATGCCGATATTCCGGGTATTCTGGAGCTGAGCATCATGGTGTGCCTGGTGCATAGTCCGGCGAGACAAGCCCATGAGCTCCCTGCTGCGCCATTGGCGCGCAATACAGCGGCCCGAGCCTCTGACGGCCGGGCCGCGACGTAGGAGGGAAAGAACGATCATCCCCAGTCAGGAGATGAAACAAGGCTCGTCTGGGGCATCTCAATTCCTCGAGTCTGTCGCTCGAGGTTGATTCTGGAGCTTCTCGGCTGTTTTCAGCCTTGATGTCATTCGCCGGCTCGTGAAGCAAGCTCAAAGACCCACCGGCTACTCCCTGGCTCTAGCCGCGGCGCTTGTCCTATCACAGAAGGCGGTAAGCCTTGGCAGAAACAGCGGCAAATGGGCGCCGCCTGTACGTGCTTCTCCTGGCGAAAGCTCCTACGTAATCCTCGACTCTCCAACTCTACTCTTGTCTCGTGGCCACGCATACCTTCATCGCCATCGCCCTCATCTGACCCACGCTCCTTAAACTGCTGCCTGGGACTTTGGCTATTCTTAAGCCCGCTTCTCGTCGTCCTCGATCCCCGAAAGCGCAAACACATCAACTACAGAAACCATGGAGCTCTCCGACATCTTGTCAGTGGCTGCGCCGCCTACCATACCACAATAACATTGTTACTGACCATCGCGTAGCCGCATTGTCAACTTGGTTGTCGGCGTCATCACCCTTTTGGGTGGTATCACGCACATCTTCCAGTTCAGCATGTATGTTCCGACTGAACCCGAAATACCCCTACTCGCCCCTGCATCCGAGCGCGTTCATGCGACATGACGAGCCTCAATTACCAGCACTAACACCTTATGCTCAGGCAACCCATCATCGTCGGCTGCTATATGATTGTTTTTGGTCTCGTCATCGGCCTTCTCGGTACGTTCTGGGCTACTTCTGAATCCTCAGTCATGTCTAACAAGCCACAGAGTTCCAGATCCCTCCCCAGGTGTCGCGACATGCCTCTTTTCTCTTCTCCTTCATCGGCCGTGGTGTCTGTAAGTCGCGCTCTACTAATGCATGCCATATGTATGGATACTCACACAACCTAGTCTACATCTTCATCGGCTCCCTTCTCCTCGGCGAACTGGTCATCAGCAAGATCGCCGGTGGCATCGTTGGAATCACCGGTCTCGCATATGTCGCCCTCGAGTTCCTCCCCTCCATTGAGCCCCCCAGCAACATGCGCGAAGCCGAGGACGCCGGCTGGGGTGCCGAGCAGGTCTAGAGCGCCAATCAACAAAGCTTGCCCAATGAGGGCGTGCCACAGACCTGAGCGCATAAACTGCCTCGCAACGACCATCTGCAGCGGCCGAATAACGATGGATGCCAAGATGTAACAAACATGGTGATTTTGGGAGGTATCAGGATAGGACCCTTCCATGAGGTTGGGAATGGGAAGAGACGGCAGCAGTGGAATGTGTATTTTTACGACTCACAGGCGGAGTTCAAGTGTTGTCCTCGTTCGAACAGGGCTCGGTGATTGGGATTACGGGACTGGTGGTGTACGACATTACAGAATAGATGCTTTTTGCATTCGTCTAGTTCTATATACTCGTCTTCTCGACAACTTCAAGATCGCGAAGAACTCTTTCTTGTCAGCAGCAGACACGCCATTTGCAAAACGCCAACTCAAACCAGTGTCATTCCCGTCATTTCCTACTTATGTCCGGGGATTTCTCAAGAAGGTAACCACACCACTACAGTAACCAACTAGGCCGTCCAATCGGCTGCACTCCTTCTCTTGATACTCCTTCCACTCGCTCAGTGCCGCCAGCAGGTCCTCGCTCTCCATGACCACATCAAAATGCAGTCGTAGGAACACAGTCATCCAGGCTTGAGTCAGCTCATAGTCGCGGCGCGCCTTGAGACGAGCCGTCAGAGCGCGGATGAAATGCAACAGCTCGTTCAAGCCCTCACTGCCGTCGCCGATGGAGAGTGAACGCAGCTCGAGATCTGCGCTGGAGGGGGAGAGAGACTTGAGATGCTCAATGAATTCATCGTCTATGGCATGTTAGTTTGATGGCCAACCAGGGCGTAGCGGAAAGGGTTAGGAACTTACAAGTGCCGGTTGTTGCTCCAGCCTGAAGCTTGGAGCTCAGCACCTCTTCGAACCGAGCCTTCTCAACCTTTGTGATTCGTGACTTGCCATCGTCCTCCGCCTCTGTCTGCTGCTTAGGCGCCAGGATGTTCTCCTTGCCTGTCGTCGAGGGCAAAAAGAAGGGAGCCTTCTCGGGAGCCTTGGGGGCCTCCTTGGGCTTATTGCGCTCCTTGATGAGATCCAAGTGCAGCAGCGTCTGCCAGCGGCTCTTGGGCACCAAGCTCAGCGTTGTCAGCTCGGAGCTGAGCTGCTCAATTGTAGGCGCCACAACAGTGTCGTCCTCCTCGCCCTGGTCCTCCTCGAACGCGCCCTCTAGCATGCCTTCGTTATTCTCGCCAGAGACCGTAGGGAGAGAAACCTGGCCAATCTCCTTTTCAGAAATCTGCCGTGTGGGAACGTGCTTGAACAGCGCCTTGTTGGTCCAGAGCGTAACACCAAGCTCATCCTGAATCGTGGCAGCCAGATACTCGCCAGTAATTGACATTGCAAGTGCCCTACAGGGCTTCTCGAGCCGGATCGCGTCGATCAGGTGGCTTGTAGGGAGATCCCAGACCCGGATGATGCAATCCTTCGAGGCCGCAATAATCCACCGCCCATCACTGGAGAAGCAGAAGTCGGTGATGGCGTCTTGAGGTCCCCAGAACTCTCGAATGGTCCTCTTGGTGTCCATGTCCACTACTCGGATCGACAGGTCATCGCAGGAGAAAGCAAGCAGGTTGCTTGAGGGGTGATATCTGCATCCCGTAGGGAAAGTCATGGGTGCCCAGTCGATCTGATGCAGCAGGTTGCCTGTCAAGAAGTCCCAAAACTTGATCTTTCCGTCCAGAGAGCACGAAATGACCGTCTTGTTCATGTCATCAACAATCAAGCCTGTGATGGACTTGGTGTGCTTTCCGGTGCCCGCTGCGAACTGACGGCCAGTTTCGGTGTGCAGTTGAACGACATCGTCGGCCTGTCGTAATTGCTGCATCTTGAGCTGCCTGGCCTGGGCTGGGGTTAGTCTTGAGGGGAACCTCTGGCGGTGCGTTCCGGACTGAAGGTTGAACATGTCGATACCACCAGACTCGGAACCAACAAGAGCAAAGGTGCCGCAAGGGCTGATGGCAACGGTCGAGACGTTGGAGCCATCACCTGTAGCGAAAGCCCATCTACCTGCCCTCTTTCGTCCCCAGAACCACGTTCGAGCATAGGGGTCGTTCTTGTGAGCTGTCACCACGCTCTCCCAGCCCGTCGTGCCGCTAAGCTCTGCATCCTGGGCCTTCTTCTTGTTGTGAGACTTTTGCCAGATGGCCTGCTTTCCAGGCATAGCGCCAATACCGCCGTCTCGATTCAAGGAGGACGCAATGCAAGTAATCTCTGGAGCCTTGAGATCCTCCAAGGTCGTCGTGGGTCCATGGGCGAGGGCATTGGTTGACAAGATGCCCACCTTCTTGGCTTTCTTGCGGATGTTGCCCTGACTCAGCTCTGAACTCTGACCATCCCGACGCAAACTCCATCCCCAAAGACTCCGATCCTGGCCACCGCTGATCAGCCACTTGTTGCCGGCATCAGCACCGTCAAAGTCAGACGGCAGGAACTGAAGACAGTTGACCGGGCCAGCATGTCCACTGCGAGAGTGAAGGATTCGAGGAACAGGGGAGAAGGGTGTTTCGTCAAAGATCCAAGACTTGAGGGAGTTGTCTCGGCCGCTCGTCAACACCACTGGCTGGCCAGGGAGGAACTCGATCTTGCTGATACCACCACGGACAGTCGGGCCTTCGTAAGAGGGCGGGTTATGAGCACTGCGCAAAACACCCATCACGCGGCCACCTCCGTTGAGGTCCCAGAATGTCACATCTCCAGTTGCAGCAGTTGCCGTCGCCATGACCCCGTCCTTGCGCCCATCGTTACCAGCACCCATACCATCGGTCCGGAATGAAATCGAGTTTACCGGCGCTTCTGAGCTACCTGCTTCAACGCGGATGATACGCTTGTCGGTGAGAACATTGGTGATAATCAGAGTTCCCTCGGAATAGGCGATGGCGAGCAGTGACAAAGCCGGGCTGGGCTCCAGACATGTAACAGAACCGCAATCGGGAGACGGAGGCAGAATGGTGTAGATGAGCTTGCCCGTGCTGATATTCCAAATTTCAACCCAGCCATCCTTGCGACCCACGAAAATCTTGTTCAAGAAGGTAGGCATAGTGACAATGCCGCCAGTGATTTCATTGCCGCCTTGGTTCGCGGGTGTCGTGAAGATGGTAGTGTAGTGCTCGAGAGTTGTCGTCTTGAACACCTCGATCCTCGTTGAAGCGACAGCAATAGTCCATGTTCCCATAATCAGAATCTGCTGGATCGGTTCGTCCAAGTCGGAGGGCAGCGCAAGTTCGTCAACCTTCTTGCCCCTCTGGAACACCCAAATGCCTTGGGGCTCGCCCTTCTGTGATCCACCCCATGCTGCGAAAATGCTTTTCCCCCAGGCAAGCGTCGCAGTGATGTCAGCGGGGGTTTGAGGCCGGGTAACAAAGACGAGGTTGAGGCCGCGACGGAGATCGTAGGTCTGGATGGATCGACCAACTGAGGTAGAGATCTGAAAGGTAGTCTTTCCGAGGGGGATAGATGTGAAGGGAACACTTGTCGGCGACACTAGGCCGACGGTCTATACAAACACGAGAGTTAGGCCGCAGAGACTGAGGGTAGAGGGGTAAACATACTCGGAAAGGCGCAAAGATCCTCGAAGAGTTGGATGGAGATTTCGAGGCATTGGCGGGCGCCGTCGTCTTCTGGCGCTTGACCAGAGGACGGTCAATATCTTGATGAGGCATCGTGAGCCTAGCCGACACGACTGGTGCAGAGAGACTATATATGGCGCCGGAGATGTAGTCGAACCGGCTTGTGCTCTCATGCAACGCCGCTCAGTGTGTGAGGCTGGAGCCATCTCCAAAAATTATTTTTGGCGGTGACGCGGGGCAGTACAGGGAGCAGAAAACATGAGCGTCTTTTTTTGTCCAGCCAGGGGTACCTTCTTCCATCGGGAAGAGCTGAAGAAATCATTGCATGGCACAAAGCACTCCAAGTTGGATGCTGTAGCAGGTTTATTCGAAACTATTGCATCCTTGCCTATATGCTCGCTCGGTCATAAATGCGGCGGGTGCGTGTTTCTGCCTTCATCTTCTCTCAGCCCCCATTCTCAGGGGAAAAGGTCAGGTGTCTCGACATCACGTGTCTGGTTGATTCTGTGTCCTCCTGTCATCTCCCAGCTCCGTGAGATCTTGATGGAAGCTTGGCATGTCCAGTCGGAATCCCCTTTGGAAGGTTGTTCAGGTAGGCTACAGCGCCAGGGACGTCAAAAGCGCCAAATAGTGGGGCCGAGTGGGATGACGTTGAATGGAATTCGAGACCATTGGAAGTCTGACCGTGGTTGACGTGCGTGCCATGTTGAAGCAAGGGCCGAGCAACTGGCATGAGGTGCCGCCCATTTAGGCATGACAAAGACAGATGATTGCCATCATCAGGCTTCCACCATTCTTTGTCGTAGCACTGGTAGGGCTGTATAGGTTTCAGTAGCACCAGCGCAGGCACGGAGCAGCCGACGCCATGGACACGTATCCGGTAATGAAGATGGATAATGCGTACGGACTATCCAACGACGGCTCTTGGTGCTGAAATGCGCCAAGGACAAAGCAACCATGAAGCCGCGTCCAGGTCAAGAGGGGCTGGCCGCCCTTTCGTGGTTAATCTCGGTCGCCTCGCCCTTTTGTGTCGTATCAATATCCAACGAAACATGGAGCAAGCAGCCCAGGCTCCCCGCTGTCCCAAAATAGCCCAATTCTTCGATCTAACGTTAGCAGTTTAGGCCCAGAGTTTAGGTCGTGACTGTACCTGGGAGGATCTGCGGGTCCTGTGAGCACGGCATATGAAAGAGAGGACTGATGGTCTGGCAGTGGGAACCTTAAACAAGGCAGAGACATTCATCAGCTCGTAGGTGCTGTAGCGGGGGCATCCCAGGCACAGCCAAAACATGTGCCACCAGGGAAGCCAGCGAAACAAGGTTGTCGGCACTAGTCAGGACATCAACGCTCCTGTGTGGCCCTCTCGTATCGCGCCTCCATTCGGCAGCGTCCCCAACCCAGCGCATCCGTAGCCATTCATCAGTGCATACCATCCCGGCCCACTCGATATCAAGGAGGACGAGACGAGCGCGATGCGACTCATGGGGGCGGCCCATGCTGCGACGACCGTCGACAAAGAAGTAAATTCGGGTCGAGCTTGACGAGCACTCACCCCCTTCACTTCGTAAAAGCGGAGATGTCCTTTTAAATCGCCCCTCCCCCTAGAGAGGCAGGAGATCGACTCTTCGCAGAGCCCTTTTTGTTTCAGCCACGGCGGAAAGGGGCTGTAGGGACTGGTCAGACTGGCGTTCCATCAGAATGGAGACCGCGGTTCGGCAATAGGTGGAGGAATCGCCATCGATTACAGTATTCGTACAGTACAACACAGTCATCAGTCAGCTCCCACCCAGCAAGCAGCTTAGCCTGCCCTACCCAGTTTAAGCAACACGCGACCAGATGCCATCCCTGGTCCATCCGCGCCATCCCTGGGGGCTTTTGGGGCTTTGTGCAGTGGTTGTGTGTCAACCTGTCTTACTGCGGTCTAGTGCATAGCCTTCCTGGGTCTGACAACAGTTCCTTAAACATCTTGGCTTTTGCCCAGCCGGCTGTTCACCTTACCTCGCCTTGTTCTTTCCTCCATCATACTCCTGTTCCTTTCAGTCGGTGCAGTGTCGTGTCGATTCGGCCATGTGAAGCAGGCCCAATATGCCTTCTTCAGTATCCTTTCTTTTTGCAATCTTTTTTGTATCAGTCGTCATTGCCAAGCTGCTGCATCTGTACATTCACCTGCACTCCATTGCTGCCATCGACTTCCTGGTCTACCTACCAACCTTTTTCCTGCAAGATGTCTTCGTAATCTTCCTTGGCCGCCTCCTGCTACGGAGGGAACGGACAATCGTCTCTTTTATTGGATACTGCTTTGGATGTTTCTTGACGCAAGTATCCCCCTCGTGTGCATTTTTTCCGTTGCGCCCGCTTATGCTGACTCGCCGTTGAAGCTTGATTTCCATCGGTGCTGCATCATCAGAACTTGGATTTTACTACAGGACGGGCGGCGAGGTTGAGTGGAGTGATGCAGGGGACTACGCCAACGACGAAGGCCTCAAAGTCTTGCTCAGCGAGAGCCAGAGCGTTCTCGTTTCTGCACTAATCATTATTATTCTTGCATGGTTCACGCAGGGCATTCTCTACAAGCTCGTCGGGAACCTTGTGGCTGCATTGGGGAAGCGTATCGCTTCAGGTATGTCGCCTGACCTTCTCCAGCTTATCCCACCGGGTCTTTAACCTTGCAAAAGTCTCCAGGTTTCTCAGAGCAAAGCTTCGCCCGCAAAAACATGTTCAGCGCGATCCCGAGAATGTCGAACCTTTGATGGAGCGCGATCTCTCCGGAGATCCCTCCTCCCCCTCTGACTATGGTCGAAGGTCATCCAGCTCCGGTCGCAGTGGGCAAGAGAAGGGTCCGGAAGAGCGCTCTTCAATGCGACGGAGATGGTGCGCTATCCCTTCTTGGGTCGTCACATCGTCAGTCTTGATTTTTGTTGGTATCACGGCCATTGTGCGCCCCGAGAGGCCATACAACCATATGTCGACAAGCCTGCCCTTCCGACTTCTCGGTTCTTTCAAGCCGAGCCTCGGATTATGCGCATCCAAGAGCGACTGGCCCTTGAAGGAAGTCATCCAGGAGTCCAAGTGGGAAGAACCTCGAGACCACTTCAAGGGTTGGGCTCCTGGCAGGGAAAACGAGTTCATCAAGCAGTACAGAGATAACCCTCCCAAGTGGCTGCCCAATCCAATCCCCCATGGGTTTGACAAGTGGAATAAGACAAAGTCACAGGCCAATGCCACTGCCCCTGACGATTCGTGCCCCGGCGCGCTCGCAGACCGAGGCTTCTATAACCCCGTTGCCGATCCTATGCGGATAACCAACCTTAAGGAGAGCATTCTAGGCTCGGTGCAAGAGGCCCTCACAGAAAACTCTGTCAAGATTCGACATGTCGCCCTCATTTTGATGGAGAGCATGCGCGAAGAGCTCTTCCCGATCCAGCAAGGTACCGACATTCACAGGTTCATTATGGAATCCCACGACGAGTCACTCCGAGATGAAGTCAACGACCGAGTCTCCCGCTTGACACCAAACTTTGAGAAGATTACAGGCAGACTTGGCAACTTTAGTGCTAGCAACGGCACCACCTACGACCCTCCTGCGAAGCCGGTGTGGAACGACAAGACGCGGCCTGGGTATGGTGGTATCAACGTTGTCGGAGCTCTCACGAGCAGCAGTGTCTCGACAAAGAGTCTCATGGCGGCTCATTGTGGCGCTTGGCCCATGGCGGTAAACATGTTCGAGGAGGCCGAGCTTGAGAGCTATCAGCCTTGCATTCCTCAGGTCCTCAATATGTTCAACACGTACAAGGGAAACAAGACCAGGGCAGCCAGGGGCTGGTTGTCACTGGGGTCCAAGAAGAGTGAAAAGTTTCACGATTACCCATGGCATTCTGGCTTCTTCCAGGCTGTTACGGACACATACGACAGGCAGGATATGTTCGACAACAAGATGGGATTCAAGCACATCTTTACGAAGCCCAAGCTCGACAAGGAGGCCAAGAACAATCCCGACATGGAAGAGATCAACTATTTTGGTTATCCCGAGACGGATCTGAAGGCACACATCAAGGAGTACATCACTGAGGGGCTCGCCAACAACAAGCGCCTCTTCATGTCGCACTTTACCAGCACAACTCATCATCCTTGGGGTGTCCCCAAGTGGTTCGACACCGAGAAGTACATGGGCAAGGAGGGCAAGCGCCACAAGGACTTTGACAAGTACCTCAACACTGTTAGGTTCACCGACATGTGGATAGGCGAGCTCATGCAGATGTTTGAGGATCTCGGAATCGCCGACGAGACCCTTGTCGTCTTTGTCGGCGACCACGGACAAGCCTTCAAAGAAGATTTCTCCAAGACGGGCACCTACGAGAACCGCCACATTAGCAATTTCCGAGTACCCATCTCATTCCGACACCCCAACATCCCTCGCATTCAGTACGAGGCCAACGTGACCTCGATCTCGATCCTACCGACCCTCCTTGATCTCCTTGTCCACACAGGATCCCTTAATGAGGACGACACGGCGATTGCGTCCGACTTGGTCCACGATTACGAGGGTCAATCACTGATCCGACCATATATCAAGTCGAAACACGGTCGCCGTGCCTGGAACTTTGGGCTTATCAACCCTGGTGGTGGTATGCTCACGATAACATCGGCAGACGCACCCTGGAGACTGGCGATCCCGTTGAAGAAGGATCTCGAATATACATTTACCGACCTGGGACAGGATCCACTAGAATTACATCCCCTAGACGAGTGGGCTATCAAGCCCATGATCAAGGCAGTTAAGGCCAAGTACGGCAAAGAAGCGGCCGAGTGGGTTCGTGAAGCCGATGCGGTGGCTCACTGGTGGGCTGCAGAGAGAAACCGCCTTTGGGGATACAATCGATCTGACGACTGAGCAAGATCGTTTAATGTATGATATGATGGATGCATTAGTTACTTTTGCTTGTGTTTTTTTTGTTCGGGTATTGGGCTTTGGGACATGATAGCCCTGGAACATGGCATATACACCTGTATGTAACACAGGATGGGCTCTCTCGAGCATATTTGGTTCATAAAATGCATTGGGCACTTCAACTTGACCTCTTGTGCCTCATGTATCTTGGGTGGTTGTTGATCTTCAGGCTCCCTCACACAAGTTGGACGGGTGACGCGTAACGCAGGCGGTTATACGAGCTTGACGCGTGTATGTAGGCTGAGTGCCACATGCACATGCACAGGTTAACAAGCCTCCCGTTGTTGTACAGGGTCGGTCAAATCAAGCAATAGAGCAACATTTGCGACCCAGGAGCGAGGTTTCAGATTATCCAATCTTCCGGCCAAACGATCATCTACACGGCGCGTGCAGAACACATCATCAGCCCCTGATTCTTGCGCCTGACTCCACCAGAGAGAGAACCCATGAGAATGTCTGGGGCTGTCTTAAGGGAAAAGAGTGGACTGGAAAGTAGGATCTACAAACGACAAGCTTTCTGAAGGATTTCTCACCCATGGAAGTGTTTCATCTAAAAACCCACCTGGTTGGAACTGACTCGGCAGTCAATAATGGATGGAGGTCAACTGACAGCTGACGATCCCCAGCGCCTCACCCTCCAGTTCGTCGGGTTTTGGTGGTCGCATGCACCAAGCCCCCCAAGCCACCAAAGGGCCAGCAACGATGTTTAGCATCAACCTCGTGGCCATCCATTTCAGCTTCATCTCGCCCAATGGCGTGGCCCAATTCGAGCATGCCCCTTCTAGATCTCATCTCAATTGCCGAGTTCCTGGCACCATGACGATTGCTAACTAGTGTCTTGCTGGGTAGCGTCCTCTCTACGACCGTCATGTGCTGCTTGTCATGGCTGCATGCAAGTCAGTTAATCAACCGAAAAGAGATGGAGTCTATAAACACCAAGGTATCGCAGAGACAGTTGGGGAGAACATCCCATATGCGAACGGCCCGAGAAAGCTGTTTTCTCTCTGCTCCGGCTCTCGCCTCCTCAAGGGCACGAGACTCACAAGGCCTTGATTGCCCTCTAGTCTCTCCACTCTTGAGAAGACCACTCCCCCGGTGACCCCATCGCGACCCCGCCATCCAGGCCCTTCCAGCAAATCCCGTCATGAAGAAGCGATCGAGGACAGCAACTCCGGACCGAAGATAGCAGCTTCGCTTTGCGAGGGCACCTTGGCAGCAAGAACGACAAATCCTCCGTAGCGTGACCAAATGACAGGAAAACAGTCATTTGCCAGCAAGTTGAGTGTGTCCACGGACGTCTTATAGATACGGCGACGGCGACGACGAGGGCCTCGACCTGTAAGGCCAAACAGAGCAAGCCAGCCCTTGCATCTCGGCCCTAAACGGACACTCGCCCATTGAGCAAGCCCTGGCAATAGCCTATCAACCAAGATATCGGTACGTCGATGCATGGTGGCGATCCCTAGCGTCTGCGTCATTGAGCTTGCTGATTCGATACTCCAGGGCCTTTATCCCCCGAACAAACAAGAAAAAATTATTCCCATTCATCCACTCATGAGTGGGTGACTTGCAACAGCAAACAGCAAAGACAAGCCGCGCCGCATCCATCAAGCCACCGTCTCTATCACCCATTAGAACGGACGCGAGACGTGCTCCAGAGGGGCAAAAAAAGAGAAGAGAATAATAAGAATCACCGCTTGGCATTCTCCCTCCTCTTCCCTGCCTTTGCATCTTTTCCCGGCTATAATAACACCATCCCGTCCATCTGACCGGTTGCATATCAGCCCGTCTTGCTTGGAGCTCTAATAACCGTCCTCATCAGAGACATTTGGACAGAAGAGCAAAAACGGCTCGGTAGATGGAGATCTGAGACATCGGAAAACGTCCAAACCACCGTCACTCTGCTCGCAGGTTTAAGCTGAGCAACTCGAGGTCCTGTCCCTAGCCTTGATAAACGGGCCACCAGTATCGGGCAGAATTTTGCAGGCGACAAGCTCCGGGCTCGCCTACTGTACTCGCCCATCACCGCCTGGTTCCTTGGTGTCAGGCTCGCTTCTATCCGCCATTTCGTTCATACCGGAGCGGGCATAGTTGTCTATCAGTCTGAAAGGTAAAATTTTCGTTTAGCTCTCGGCTGGGCTGGTGTCTTTTTTTGGGCCACCAAACTACCTCCTGTGGTGTACCAAACGGGACAAACACACGCACATTCACACAAGCCACTACACAAGAAACGGCTGCGCTGCGCTACGCACACCATTGATCGGATAGATGTCATGGACAGCAACCGACCGGGCCCGAAGCTTGTTAGCACCACCGTCGGCGCCGTGGATGGCCCAACACCAGCACCAGCACCACCATATTCAACTAGCCCCTCCGACGACGCTTCTGCTGCCGACTTTTCCTCTTCTCCTCGTCGTTCTCACCTTCATGCTCCTCATTTTGGGATTGGACAATCCCTGCTCAATCACTATAGCCAATCCCATCCTCCCAGGTCCTCTCGCATCCTCTCGTCGTCGTCGCCCCTCGCCAATTCCTCCTCCAGCTGTGCTGCAGGAACGACCAAGGGTCACTGTGCCGAGTCGGACACGGCAGAGACCCACGCCCGTCGTGCAAGCTTCCCCGTTCCCTCATACGTCTCGACTTCAGCGGCGGCCGTCAAGAACCTTCGCTCTCTCCTGTCGCGCACCCGCCGCGAGTCAATGACCTCTGACGTCTGCGCTGAGGACCTGGCGCTGGCCGACTCCCAGCTCGTCTTTACCGACGACCCCCACCAGAGCCAGAACCAGAATCAGCAGCAGAACTTGAACCGCCTGCCCACCGCCACCGACAGCTCCAACTCGAACTACGCCGTCTCGTCTGAACCCTCCGGTACCATCAACAACCGCCTGTCTTCCTCATCAGATCCCCAATCGAGGAGGCTCTCGGGGAACTCGCTCTATTCTCTTGCATCTGCCCGGGGTGTCCTAAGCGGCTCTTCGTCTGCTCATGGGTCAGAGCTGGGAACACCTCCACGATCTGTACCTGGCCTTCTGTCGACAGGCAAAGGAATAGCTCCGTCTCAGTCTGAACCTGGCGTCTCCAACGTGACGGTCACCACCTCGTCCACTGCTCAGCAAGGCCACTCGGTCGTGGGACATCACCACCAGCATCACCTGGTCCCGAGGGATCTCCATTCACAGCCACTTGACTTTA
Organism: Fusarium piperis; assembly: GCA_027886205.1. NCBI lineage: Eukaryota > Fungi > Ascomycota > Sordariomycetes > Hypocreales > Nectriaceae > Fusarium > Fusarium piperis. The sequence goes on along the minus strand of RZGM01000052.1, from coordinate 131,366 downwards.
CCAAGCGAGCCATCCGCGACAACATGCAGAACAACACTTCTTCAAATTTGCGCTCCATGCCCGACCGCTCCCGCAGCCGTGCCAAGAGGCGCTTTAGCGGGAGCACTGCGACAAGTAGCCATAGCCCGAGTAGCGATCGAGGTCCCCACCATCGGGAAAGGGAGGAGGGTGAGTCCTGTTTTTTTGCCCTTGTTTCCCCTTCTCTCGTCTCGAAGCCACTGGCCGTGGAAGTGAGTGAGGTCTCTAACCGCCTGCAGTGAAACCAGCTCGATGGGGAGTCATTGGTGTGTGCGCCCTTGACGTCAAGGCGCGGAGCAAGCCCAGCAGGAACATCTTGAACCGGCTGATTGCCAACCGCGAGTTTGACGTGATTGTTTTTGGTGACAAGGTGATTCTCGACGAAGGTACGTCCGGTTCACAATAGATGTATTTTCTAGGAGAGACTAATCTGTTTTGTTCTCAGAGGTTGAGAATTGGCCCATCTGGTGAGTCGAGTCTATCCCCTCGGTGAGCCGAAGTAGAATGGTGGGGTGCATCGACCAAGCTCAAGGTCCTGCAAGAGGCACGTGCCGAATTTCCCAAAACGATCACTAACAGAAGATATAGCGACTACCTCATCTCCTTCTATTCCGATGGCTTCCCACTGGACAAGGCAGTTGCCTATGTCAAGGCGAGAAAGCCTTTTTGTGTTAACGATGTCCCCATGCAGCAGATCCTGTGGGATCGTCGTCTCTGTCTGCACCTGCTCGACAAGATCAACGTCCGAACCCCAAAGCGAATCGAAGTCAGTCGTGATGGCGGTCCCCAGATTCTCAATTCGGAAATAGTCAAGCACATCAAGGATGTTTCAGGCGTTTCCCTTGAGCCAATTGACCCTTCCAAAGTTCCGCCGCCCCAGAAAGTTGAGCTGATCGAGGATGGTGATGCCCTAAGCGTGGACGGTGCAATCTTGAGGAAACCATTCGTCGAGAAACCGACAAGCGGCGAGGATCACAACATCATCATCTACTTTCCAAAGAGCGCCGGTGGAGGTGCTAGGAAGCTTTTTCGAAAGATTGGAAACAAGAGTTCCGACTACATACAGGACCTAACCATTCCCAGAGCAATCACTGAACCCGGCAGCAGCTACATCTACGAAAGTTTCATGCAGGTTGACAATGCCGAAGACGTCAAGGCCTACACTGTCGGCCCCGCGTATTGCCATGCCGAGACACGAAAGAGCCCTGTTGTGGATGGTGTCGTACGGAGAAACACGCACGGTAAAGAGCTGCGCTACGTCACGGCTCTGGATACGAAAGAAAGGGAAATGGCCAGCAGGATCTCTACGGCCTTTGGACAGAGAGTTTGTGGCTTCGACTTGTTGCGAGCGTCAGGGAAGAGTTATGTCATCGATGTCAACGGCTGGAGCTTTGTCAAGGACAACGACGACTACTACGACCATTGCTCCAATATCCTCAAAGACCTGTTTGTCAAGGAAAAGCTCAGGCGTGGAGGCGTCACTCCGCCAATGCCATCACCCGCTCCGTCAGATAACACCGACCCCTTTACTCGAGCAGCCAACGCATTCAAGGACCGTGAGCAGACAAGTTTGCCTGGCACTGGTGGGGTTAGGACAAGTATCAACTCCATGTCGAATGCTACGGATTCACAGCCCGACGACTCTTTCCGCCGCGTTCCTAGTGGAACCACTACTCCTCTGATACCAGACAGCACTCTACCCTCCAAATCCCACAGCTCCGTGGCAACGCCACTTATTCCATCAGTCCCTGCCGATCTGAGTTTGTCTGGCAGCTCTTCGGCGCCCCCTCCAACACAGCAAAGTGCCATCTCGAATGCGCCATCAGAGCAGCCGAACACCGCACCCGAACCCCCCCTACCAACACACTCTTGGAAACTAAAGGGTATGGTCTCCGTGATACGGCACGCGGATCGGACACCCAAGCAAAAGTACAAGTTCACATTCCATTCAGAGCCCTTCATTGCGCTCCTGAAGGGCCACCAGGAAGAGGTTTTGCTCATCGGCGAAGCTGCATTGGGAAGCGTTGTACAAGCAGTGGATATGGCATATGAGCAACACATTGAAGATCGTGCAAAACTTCGGGCTCTTCGAAATGTACTCGTCAAGAAGGGCAGCTGGCCAGGCACAAAGATCCAGATCAAGCCCATGTTCCGGAAAAAGAAGACGGAGGTGGTACCACGTGTTGAGGAAGTGCCTGCGCCTGAAGAAACCAAGGAGCCCTGTGCTACGGAGCAAGAAGGCGAAGCATCGCATGAAGACAAGCCTTACCGGAGCCCCAGACGGCATGACTCTCTCTCTGAGGTTACAATGTCCAAGTTTACAGCTGCTGAAGAAAGCTTGGTTCTGGACAAGCTGCAGCTCATTGTCAAATGGGGAGGAGAGCCGACGCACTCGGCCCGATACCAAGCCCAAGAGCTCGGCGAGAACATGCGCAACGATCTCATGCTCCTGAACAGGGACATTCTGGACGAGGTTCACGTGTTCAGCAGCTCAGAGCGGCGTGTGACCACGAGTGCGCAGATCTGGACCGCCTCGTTCCTGGGCAAGAAGGATATCCCTGAGGATTTCATCACGATCCGCAAGGACCTGCTAGACGACTCAAATGCGGCAAAGGACGAGATGGACAAGGTCAAGAAGAAGCTCAAGGGCCTACTGCGAAAGGGAAACGAACGGCCTGCCCAGTTTGCCTGGCCAGACAACATGCCTGAGCCTTCCGAGGTACAGACAAGAGTGGTGCAGCTGATGAACTTCCATCGGCGTGTGATGCAGTACAACTACGGCAAGTTATACAGCGGCGCTGTCACATCTCTCAATGCCATCTCAAACCCGAGTACCGAGAGGCTGTCAGGTGAAAACTCGAACTCGTCGATCGCGTCGTCGCTCTCACATGCAAATACGGTCGGCCAGATCCAGGCGCGGTGGTGCTGTGGCGAAGACGCGGAGCTGTTCCGAGAACGCTGGGAAAAGCTCTTTTCAGAGTTCTGCGATGGCGACAAGGTTGACCCGAGCAAGATCTCGGAACTCTACGACACCATGAAGTTCGATGCCCTGCACAACCGTCAGTTCCTCGAGTGGGTGTACACACCACCCAACCACATGCTTGACGAGTACTCAGCCTCCGGCACGAGCAGCACCCCAAACGGTGCTAATGGCACCAAGGACGGAAAGGCCAAGTCGGCAGAGGATGGCAAGGCCTCGGAAGACGCCAAGGTTGACAAGAACCCATCGCCCGATGGCTCGGACAAGGTGGAGGCGGCAAGCCGGTCAGCCTCGGTTAAGAAGCTCTTCAGAAGACGATCATTCCTCAACAACTTGCGACACTTCAATGAGGAGGCGCCGCCGGAGCAGTACTTCCGGCTGTACAAGGGAACAAACCAGGCCGCGTCTAAGACGGACGCACGCAACGAACCGCTTCAGGAGCTTTACCGGCTAGCCAAGGTCCTGTTCGACTTTATCTGCCCTCAGGAGTATGGCATCTCGGACAGCGAAAAGCTCGAGATCGGCCTGCTGACGTCGCTTCCCCTGCTCAAGGAGATCGTCCAGGACCTCGAGGAGATGCAGGCGTCGGATGACGCCAAGTCCTTCTTCTACTTTACCAAGGAATCTCACATCTACACGCTGCTCAACTGCATCATCGAGGGAGGCGTCGACACCAAAATCAAGCGCAGCACCATCCCTGAGCTCGACTACCTCTCGCAGATATGCTTCGAGCTCTACGAGGCAGAAATGAAGACAACGGGCGAGGGAGCGTCACCTCATGACGAGCCCACCTTCACGTACAGCATCCGAATTACCATCAGTCCGGGCTGCCACGTCTTTGACCCCCTGCACGTGCAGCTTGACAGCCGACATTGCATTGGCTTTGCCCCCAGGCGAAGCTTGACACCTCACGCCGACTGGTTGCAGGTCATCAAGACCTTGCGAGCCAAGTTCAATCAGTGAGTGCCCCCCACTAAACCTGCCCTTCATCTGTCTCCTCCTCCTCCTCCCCATAACCTCCTACTTACACTCGTGCTGCAGGGTCAAGTTGCCAAAGACGTTCCTGGCGGTGAATCTATCGGATGCCTTCACATTTGAGGAGCTAGAGCGGCAAGGAAGCGACAACGATGTACTGGAGATGAAGGCTGCGCCACCCAAGGATCTCCTGACTGATAGGCAAGAGCCGGGCGAGGAGGACGGTAGGAAGGATCTCGCAACCGGGGCTGGCGAGGTGATTGTTTCCTAGAGGAGGAAAATGCGCGCATGATATGATGGTAGATGTTTAGGGCAAGGTCTCGTGGAAAACCTAAAAGCCTCCCACCACAGCTCACCGCACATTAGAGCCATACACCGTACCAAATATTGGCATCATTGATGAGGCCAGACGCAGCCATCCTTCCCACGTCGGGGGAGGGGGTCGGCAGCCGTAGCGTTGCTATCAGTCCCGTCCAGGGGTTGCCGCCACGAATGAGGCTCCCGGGACTAACCATGTTGAAATAGCACATTGACACATGAATGAATCAATGAATTGATCGATCCTTGTGGTTGTCTCGTACTGAGTGATAAGTTGCTACGTGTGAGTCTCATCAAGCTTACACCAAACATGAGAACCGTTTCCAGGTATCCGGATACCCAGGGGCTCAATCTCTTTTGCCTTACCTCCCATGCAGAAACCGTTGCGTTGGGCTCGTGCATAGGGTTTGCAATCGCATACAATGAAGCTCACCCTGCGAAGGCAGCCGATATGGGGCGTCTTGGCATCCACCTTCAGGGGCTTTTTTTCTCCGAGCAGCGGTGCGGCGTGTAAGACCTCCCCTGGTTTAGAAACCGACAACATGGGATTGGTGCAGTCATGCCAAAGCAAAAGGCCCAAAGTCCCCAACCCCAGGAACCGGAAATCTGGGTCAACTTTCAGCTAGGCGATCGCCGATACAATTTCTTTCTCCTGAAACTCGCCACCGAGACCTTGGGTGCCGGGTCCTTTGGCCTTGGCCAGGGCTGAGGCAGTGTCACGACGAGTAACATGCGGTGGTATTCACCTAATGCTTTTCATGGGAAACCTACTACTACGTGACAATGACCAGATTGTGGGGGCGTTCGCCAGAATCAAGCCCAACAAGGGGCCTTGCTGTGGGGGGATTTCGACAGAACAGGGTCCACGGTCTTTCGGTTCTTCGAAAAGAATGTTCGACTTGTGTTCTGGAATCTGTGGATCCGCTAGTGGACTCTCCTGGTGGCCTGTTCGAGAAGCGCAGTCGCCTCATGAGCCTATGCTGAGCCAGGAGGAGGGAAATTACGCTTCCTAAGGCCGGTTGATGATAGAAGTTAAGCATCAGTACTCGTCCGAAAGGTGGCAGAAGAAGCCGAGGAACGTTGGGGCGCTAGCAAGACCACATGGGATGGACCTAGTGGAAGCAAGTACAGAGCAGTGGGCAACTTGACGCTCTCTTCTCCCGTTTGAGAAGGGATGAACCTACCACTAAGGCAGCCAACCGTTAAATGATGGGCCCAAGCTCGATCGTAAGATGAAGTGTGCGAGCACAGCACACCAACTAGGGCCTTCCACTGGCTGACGACGTCACTCCATGCCAGAAGCGGTTCAAGACAACGGACTGCTGTCCAAACAGAGGAGGCCATCCGTGTATTTCCCTCAGAGATCCGAGACAGCGGAGACGCCTGCAGATGAGGAAATGCGATGCCGGCGCCCGGCAGATGTGCATGGGGTTGTTGAGCATGCAGAGACGAACGACCACGGTTGGCGGGTTTGCAAGCTAGCCGGAAAATATGAAAAGCCTCCATAGTAGAGCCGCCCTAGGCTCGGGTATTCGTATTCCCAAAGAGTAGGTATCGTCGAAAGTCCATGAGGCTAGTCAAGACTCTAGCCAGGGGGCGAAACGGGGCGATATTATCATGCCCCTCGACCGAGGACGACTGTGTAAGAGGAGGGGTCATGGAGACATGACCTCACTGAAGACGAATGCGGCTCTATCCACTGCTTTCGTTTCGGTTTCAGTAACAAGGCATCAAATTGACTGACGAGCTTGGCCCAAGCTTAGGCGCCCATTGACGCCGACACAATCATGACACTTAACGGTCGACGGATCCGTCTCTCAGAACGGGGGGTCCTAGACGGGTGGCTGGCCAGAAGGACGAGCAGAGCAGAGCGCCTTGCAGCAAGCAACGGTTGACCAGCGGCCTGGGGACGGTTGTGGCCCAGACACAGCGGGGGAACAATCGAATTGCCGGGGCTGCCAGAACGAGCCGGCGACAGGCCGCACTCACATGGGCACTGGGCTGCTGTCCGGGGAGGGCAGGTCGCGCCATGCGCTTTCTCTGCATGCCGGGGGTAAGGAGGGTCATCGGGAGGGTCGCATGGGCTGCGAGTCAGCAGATTTGACGACGAAATGCAGAGAGGCTCAGGGCTGGCCGGTGCAGGAGACAGGGCCGGGCTTGGCACGGAAGGGCAAGGTTTAATGCAGGAAACCAACAGGCCGGATATTTGAAGATGGTGACAATGCGAGCACGAGAAAAAAGATGGCGATCAACAATATGGGGGTGAACCAGGGCCATGAGAAGGCAAGGCCTGCCACGTTGTTGTCATCGATGGGGACAGGGGATTCCGTCCCAGGCCTTTCCTTGTACCCTGGCATCCGGGAGCAAGCCTATTTGTTTGCCAGCAATTGAAGGTTTGCTGGCATTGAGAGAGGCTTTCTGTTCGCAGCTTTTGGCGAGGGATGATCAGACATGAACGAGGATTGAGTTGATGAACAAGGAGACAAGAGGAGGAGACAAGAGGAGAGAGAAGAGTACAAGGCACGGTTGACAGGGGATCCAAAGTTTAATCCAGTTGGGTAGTATCCACGGTGAAGGTTGAAGGTCGGTCGGTGGACTGTTGAAGGTTAGAGGTTGATGGAGGGTTGGAGGCTGGAGAGCGAACGGGATGGAAGGTGTAAGCGGAGTGGAGGATGCATCGCGGCGCACCTGCAGTGAGTGGGTGGAGGGAACGAACCCTGGAAGGGGCCATCCAGCAGTCTCAGGACGAAAGGGGAAGTAGGTCCACAGACGACACCTCATGGCTCGGTGCATCTCGCTGAAACGGGACAAGAGTAGACATCAGACCACACAAATTTTGAGAGAAGAGACAAATTCTCAAAACGCCCAAGTCAAACGAGTGCACAAATTGGATTGGATGCAGCCAGGCAGGCAGGCATGCGCCGAGAGAGTACGGCCGGCCGGCCGACATGGGCGGCTCTACCCGCTAGAGCATGCGTGTACCCAGCTTGAGCCCAGGTTGTTGGAAGTAAACGAGCATCATCGGCGCCCATATTGGCGGTTACAACAGATGGATCAGAGACAAACCAACAACCGCCAAACAAACACGGAGCTTTCGTCTCCAAACGATAGCTAGCGAACGGTCTATTCGCTTACACGTTCCATTCTAATTCGAAAGCCATCATTGGTCCCAGTGCCGGAGAGCCACCGAGTTGTTGTATGGATGAGACGGGCCGTAGTCTATCAGACGGAAACGGGCCCATGGGAGAAGGGACAACCTGGGCAGCAGAGCGATGGAGAGCTTGACGACGGAGATGAGACGGCTGTGCCCGGCGTCGTGGGCTGAGGCGGTCAGTGCCTCCAGCGTCCATCCGCAGCATCTCCCTCAACATCATCATGTATTCATCACAGCGGGACCCATAACGGTGAGAGATGGACCGCCTCGTCTTGATGGGATGGTGAACCCAGTCAGACGGTTACCATGGTCTGTGGGCTGTAAAACTGTGGTCCCTATCTGCCGTCGACAACATAAAGTCTTTAGCGACAAAAAAAAACGGAAGTATCGCACACGATCCCAGTCGCAGAATCAGAAGCCAGGTGAACCATGTCAAGATGCGAGGTGACAACTCTGCAATGACCAATTCAGCATCAGTACATGACGTTTCTCCTTTGAGGAGTGGCCGAGGTCCGCCAGTAATCGCGCACAAGCGCTAAGCGAATGGAAGGACGACCATTTCACGGGCTGCCTTACCAGATTGAGCGACCATCTGATAGATCTTGACAGCCTGTGAGATGGGTGACACAACCTGCGTATTTGCGGTTGCAATCAACGTCTGTGATGTGATGTGCCGACTATCGCACTCCGGAGCAAACCAATGGCAGAGTTACTCAGCCAACAGTGAGGTTTGTGCCAAACAGAACATATCCTGATCCACCATTGGCTTCTGCTCGAATGCAAGTGCTTGTGTCTACATACCCTGCACCAAGACGGTGTGCTGAAGAGGGCAAGGCGCGTGGCGCGGAGCCGGAGACAAGCAGGTCGTGGTGGATTGCAAACCGCATCGAAAACGCCCGAGGAAACGAAAAACGCTGGGGTGGCATGACGGACGGGGTACAGGGTTGCTCGACATTGAGTTGCACCAGCCAGCCGATTACCAACGGGAAGAAGTAAAGAGGTCGATCTTGTGTTTTGGCACCAGCGCCGCGCTACAGCAAGGCGACCTTAGGTGGTTTCAAGGTTGACCCCGTCAATGGCCCATCAGTTCGCCAAGTCTAGACCCACGCCGGCTTAGTCCATGGCGATATCAAAAGACGGTTCCAATCGGCCATGGCGTGAAGGAGGCGAGATGGTCAACCCGTGAGCGCGGTCCTGTCGATTGAATGACAACACGGCAGACAGCGGAGTGTTGCAGGTAGAGGAGCTCAGCCAGGTACCGGGATGAGAACAACATCAGCTGTCAGTTTGGAAGCTGGCCCATAGCAAAGATGGGTATTGCCGGGGATGGTTTTTTTAAGATGCAGACGGACAGAGCACCTCTGCTGATGGGAGGGGTCTCCCATGCCCGATCCAGAGCCCCATTATGTGTGAGCCCGCTGGCTCTCTGCCTGGCTGGACCCTTTCTTGGAGCACGGATCAAGACAGGAGGTTCAAAGGTTGGAGAAGACGGGAGGCAGTACCTAACTTGTTTGCGACAGCCACGGCAATGTGGTTAATGACTTGGGCAGCGATGAGGCAGATGATGAGGGATCAGTACCCGGGGAACCAAGTCCCGGCAAGGGCGGCGGTCGTGGGTTGAAACTCTAATCATCCTCACTTTATGCTTGGTTTCCTGATTTGGTGTCGATGTGGTGGTCGTGAGCGCCTTCCGACTGCTCGCTTTATCCTCTGGCTAGGGGGCAGTTTGAGTAGGTTCCGAGATGCTGGAACTGCCTAGGTAGGTACATACAGTACCTGCCTAGGAAGAGGCAGGCTACTAGGTAGGGAGGTAGGTACTAGTAGTCATCCGGGGAAGCAGGCGACAACTCACCCATGCGCCTTCCGTATTAAGGTCGTCGTCTGGGCTTCTGATTTATTTCCCGAAACCCGGACTTACAGGTAAGGTAGATACCTATGCTCACTCTTACACCGCCACCCCACCCGTCTAGTCTTGTCTCCTCTCCTCTCCATATTCATCTCTGCAGAATGCCCAGGTACCATCCATTCCCACACTCCTGGTCCAACGGTCGGCTCCGCTCTCCTACATGCGACAGAGGGACACAGCATGTATGTAGCATGGCCATTTGCCGGCTCACACTGATTTGGCATCCGTTTTCTCATGCTCTCACCCCTACCTGTGACCTCACGGGCTGTCTCACCTCCATCTGGCTCAACAGGTCCAGCCCGTCCGTCCGTGGCAGTTTCGGAGCTCGCCCAGAGCGCACTAGCCTTGTAAGCCTAGGTCGCGGTTTTAGGTTTATCTGCCGCCTCCTCGGTATCGATTCCGTACGGTCTGTTTTCAAAACAGCACGGCCCGCGGTTTCTATTCGTACCGCTCTCCCAGCACACCACGATGCGATGCGATGCGATGCACACAGGACTGACCCCCCTCATGCGGATTGCCCTTGTCGGCAGCTTTAGACTGACCCGTCCTTGTTCAACTCCCACGCTGGCCGTCTCCACCTCCGATCCTGGCGCAACTGGCCCCGAGAACCAGGACACGGGGGCGCCAACCGGAGGAGCCTTGCCTTGCCTGGCCGGCCATGCCATTTCGCCCATGTGCTCTTGGGCGGCTTCTGATTTTACCATGCTGCTCTCTTGACACATTCGGGGCTTGCCTGGGCTCTATCCCTATGCCGGGGACTTCAACCCTACACTCACCTCATGTCAACCACACCTCACCTCACCAGTTCGTCATCCCCCCGCCCATGGATGGTGGTTGCCCGTGCCCTTCCTTGTAGGCTCTGGCGTCCTCGTCCGTTGCCATTGGGAATTGCTCGGCTCGTTCCCCCGTCCGAAAGTAATTGGCCGTAGCGCGATCAAACAAGGCGAGGCAGAAGGCAGGTACCTGCGTCTGTGGGTACACATTAGGTACGATACCTTGCCCTGTGCTTGGTTGCTGGTCCGTTCTTGGGAACCGTTTACTTGCGCCCCCCCGTCCCCGTCCCCGTCCCCGTCCCCTCCTCCTCCTTCTTCTCTTTTTCCAGAAGCGTAACAGGACAGGCATCCTTTCTAGACCGGGGGTTGGGAGTGCTTCTGGATTTTGGGCCGACGGACGGGATATTTTGCAACTGGCATGACGGCACCCAAGGCAAGAAGGGCACGGGCATCATCCTCGTCCGTCCACCTGGTAGGTACATATTATCGACAACGTCCCCAAGCGGTGCTGTAACAACCCAAGAACTACTGGCACTCCAACGCTCGACCTCGCTCGTTTGCCTCGCGTCCTGGGCCATTTAATCTACTCCATTTTGTCATTGGCACACCTCCTCGGCATTCCCGCCTCGTCGCTCGTGCCTCCCTCACCCGTCGTTTATCTCATGTCCATGTTGCAAGCCTTATCCCGGCTCTCCGACTCCATCGCGGCTGATGGTCCCCCTACAAACGGCAGACATCACATCACTGCAACGGCAACTGGCAACTACCACTTCGCCTGATCCTCTTTGAAAGCATAAAAGCCCAAGGCCTCCTCCCCTCGTCACTGCTCAGCATCACTTGATCACTTCAACGGCTTCTACACTCAAACACCGTCAACACCCATCACCATTACCATCACCTATTCACATTGCTCACTCTCCCCTTGAACAACTCCAACCCATCCCCTCCCCAACGCTCGACATAGATTCACTGCACTTGATTGCATCTGCCACTCACACATCACTACTCCTTTGGTAAGTACTGAGCATGCAGACTGAGAGGCTGCCATGACCATCACCACTTACATGGCCGGTCGTGTCCCAGTTGGTTATATATACATGCAAGGCTAACATGGTCGTCCCAAGGATCCTCCTCCCACCCAATCAGGCCAAATCTTGTGAGAGGGTTCAGCACATCCAAGATATTCTCGACGACACCTACACCCTCTGTACCACCCACAACAACCGCCACCATTACCGACAAAATGGCCAACGCTTGCGCCCACTCGTTCCGGATGATCAAGTCAGATAGCACCTTGATCCAGTGGGTTTGCCAACATTGCCGTTCCGGACCTCACTGGATGATTTTTGAGTGCACATACTGCAAGCTTCACTTGTGCCGCCCTTGCACGCAGGCCGCTTGAGCCCTTGCGGGAAAAACCCCGGCGCTGAGACATGCATCCTCGGTGTCTGGCGTGGGGGAAAGGGGTGTGCGAGTGCGCGCGATTCTGCCGTGCGTGGGCCGTTCACGTTTTGCTCATGTGCTAGCAAATAACGGGTGTGGCCTGACTGACATGACGCGAGGCTCAACCCAAAAGGAAAATGGATGCCTTCCTAGTCTCGGTGCAGGCGCACATTGCGATCAATGGCAGAGCGCCTCAACAAGGGCCTTTGATTGCGCTTGGCAGAGCACGGAACGACAGCCCGGAGCTGGCTCTGGATGTACGGCTACCAAACCGTGTGGCACCCCTCTCGTGTACCGATCACCCACCACGAAACGTCACTTTTGCCGGGGTCTCGATTCACGGCCAGCGAGGATGGCACAGCTGAGCTGAGCCTCACGACAACACATCGAAACGCGCCGGACCGCAACACATCGCATCTCAAGCAGCCACATTCTCCAACAGCTCGAATCTGGTGTCTGGACGCCAAGGGCCCAAAAGGAGAAGAGCCCAAGGACGCCTATCTCGATTCATCCCAGAGCGCAGGTGGGGGATTCGGTCAAAAGGTGGCATTGGGTGACTTACACTTTTTCTCGGACTGCCATGGCGGAGTAGTGCCCTGCACGCTCCACGTGGGAGGCTCCAGTCCCAGGGACCTCAAGCCCGTTTTCGGAATTGTGCAGCATTAGTGACCCCCTGTGGTCACTGACGCCTGGGCTCGCTTGGCCCTAGGGCCGACCGATACAGGGCTTCAACGGGGCTTCTGGGCACTTTTGACTTCTTCAAAGCATCTCGGTTTTCGCCTGTCACCTCCTCCAATCTTTGGCGCGGCTCCGAGGTTTCCCTTTTTGGAAGTTTGGTGTGTTACAGGATGTTTTGGCGCTCTTGTTTCTTGTCTCTTTTCTGTTTTACCTTCTCTTTGACCTTTTTTCTTTCTTACTTTTGTTCGCTTCGTCCTCGGAGTCGACCATGCTTCTGCTGTTGCTGCATCGCATAGAAGGATGGCGTTGATTCTGTTTTTATTTTTGGGTTTCTTTACTTCTTTACTTGCTTGGCATTCGCCCTCTAGACCTGCCTGGGCGACCTGGTGGGCAACCGGAGTACGGAGAATGAACGGACACGCAGTCATGGCCTCATGTTTAAGCCTCTGTTTCTGTTTGGTTTACGGCGCAAGGCAAGGCAAGACAAATGAAATTGACGGCTTGGTGTTTGGGCAGGCGCTTGAAATAGACTATGGCTCAGGCCAGGCAAATGGGGAAAACAAAAGGGGGCTCAGCTCAGGGCGAGAGACTACCTACCTAGAAGGCAGGAGAAGACGTTAGCCTGCTGGTCTGTGTTGTCATAATTTAGGCATGATTTCGTTTCCAACTGTGTTTCTGTGCTGCTACGTCGACGTGGACCATGGGAGTGAATCCTGAAGAGTGACTAATAAATTCTCTCTTCGAACCGAGGAGAGAAGGGAGAAAAAAAAGAGTGAAGCGTGGAGCTGTGAGTTGAAATGGTGAGGTCATGATTGGGGGGGGGGGTCTCGGCCAGATGGGCCCCCTTCTTTGGTCGTCATCAGCCTCACCCCAAGGCCTAAGGCCCAAGTGGGAGAGAGCTTCCACTTCACCTCGGTGTCGGAAAAGAAGCCGTCAACAGCCAACAATTACACCAAGTCAGTCGCGATTGGTCAAACGCATACTTAGTTACCATCCTCCTTGTCTGAGCTGGCCAGGACTGCTGGCTTGGACCTATCAAAGCTCGACTAGCTTTGGGGGAAAGAGCTAAGGTCCTGTAATCTCCTGTTGACCGGCTGGTCTTCCCTACCTACCTACCTAGGTACCTAGCCAGCTCGTTCTTGCCTGGGCAGGTAGGTTCCCAACTTCCTCCCCCCCGCTCCTTCCGTTGTCCAAGGTCCGTCCGCCTTGCGTTGCTTCCGGCTCTGGGCCGCGCCGTGCCTATTGAGGCGTAGATCTCTCGTCTCATCATTGATCCTTTTTACCTTTCCCCCCTCTCTTATCCCCTCGCTTCAGGTCTCTCTCAACCGACTTACTCGCGTCATGAGCAATGCGATCCGAGGCGGAGACGCCCGCGGCGGCATGGGTCGATGAGGCATCCTTGGTGTCAGCCTGACGTGGGAGAAGCCCAAGACTTGCAAGAATAAAGCTAATATTGCCCAGGCTACATCCCAGGCTACATCCCAGGCCTCGACGGTGATTGATTACGGTTGCGGCTACGTCAACGTCTGTGTTTGTGTCGTGGCATGGCTCCTTCGCTACAAAGGGACACCGAGGCTGTGAAGGGGAAACAACCAATTCCTCATCTCCCCCAAATGCTTCACGAAGAGGAGCGCTGATGCCCCCAGTCCAGCCCAGCCCCAGCGACCCACAAGCCTGAGGACTCGTAGAAAGAAGGATGAACCAGAAGGCTTCCAGAACAAATTCAGAAACCGCCTCGGCTTGTTTCCACATCACCCTCAGAACGCTTTGGGGCCCCTTCTCGCGCCCTAGGGTGGAGAATCGACGTCAGCACAGACAAGGACCTCAGATTGCTCATGCTCCAGCTCACGTTGCGCTCTGCGGTCACACAAGGACTCATGTGTGTCTAGGCGCACGCTGCCGTGATCGAGAGTTGTTTAATTAATTTTTATTCATCTAAATCATCGCTTGAGTCACGACGGCGACGGCAGAAGCCCATATCACCACATGGCACACGCCCCCCCTTGTCTACCGGATCCGACATCCCGCCCGGCCGGCCGGCACGGGCCCATCGGGGAACGAGTCCGGTGTATTGAGGTGAGGAAGGTTTGCGAATCCAAGACCGGTGACGACAAATTAACCTTTTGTCTTGTTCACCGACCGTCCATCGCCTGCCCAGGCCGTGGCTAGTCTGCCTCACTTCGCTTCGCTTTGTTTCGCGCTTCCCGAGCATTACTTGATGAACATCTGCTACATGTCACTTCAGACACGTCAAATTTCGTGCTCCTCAGACAGCTTGCTCCAAGGGATCTCGTGCAACCGACCCCCGCGGGACTGCCTTGTCACACCCCGGCAATTACAGGCACGGGGTAATGGAACGTTTCCAGATGCTGGGACAAGGCGGTACTCTGTCCGCCTCCGCTTGTTCTCCGGCCATTTGCGGAGGCCGAAAAGACGCCGCTCCGTGTCGGGTCCGGCCAGTCCCCACCGCGCCGGCGTCACGGGCCGAGGTGTTACGGACACTGGGCGTTTGCGACCGGGCAGGTCAATTATTTCCCTACCAAGACGGGATGGCTACTCAAGGGTTGGATGATGCTGGAAGCGACTGCCGCTCGCCTGTAAGAGAAATGACCTCGCTGCACCTATCACGCGTACGTGAAACGTTGATTGATACTACGACTCTATTCAGGCGAGCAGGAACCAGCACGGAAGCAGACCGAGCAAAGCCGCGCTGGTCAACCAAAGCGAGAGCACTATGGGCAAGCTCAGCTTGACATCGGGAGCGTGGCGATAGTACCGTGCGATTGCGGGATCCGTCAGTGGCCAGTCCCAGACGGTACGCTCACTCCTCCGCTCCGTAACCTCGACATGGTCGCCGATGGACACGATGGCGTTGTTGCCAGGCTTGCTGACGAGGAAGCCATATCTGCCGAAGATGGGCGAGTACTTTGCACCAGCGTCAACCCTCCGGTCAGACATGAGCTTTTTGAGCACCGTGCCACTCTCTCCCTTTGCCGTACGGCCAGTACCATAGTCGACATTGAGAGAAGTACACCGGTTGCAGTTCTTGGTCAGAGCAATGCGGTGCACGCCATTGATGGATAACTGCGCCCAGAAGTCCTCATCCCACTCGATCTCACCGTCCAGGACAATGTTGGGCCGCATGGCTCGCATATCCACGTCGCATCCGGCCAGGCGGGCACTAACGTTGTTGAGAGACTGCTCCGTAGCGAAGAGATAAGGGGCACAATCTGAAAAGGCAAGCCAATCCTCCTCGGTGCGAGAAACCCCGTCGGCCCCGACATAGCTCGCTAGCCACGAAGGCCACGACTGGGGGCGTCTCTGGGCGCTGGGTGAAAAGGTTCCCAAGACAGGACGTCGACCGTCACCGATGAAGACCAGGGCGGTGTTGAAGCCGAAGCACGCAGAGAACCATGCATCGTACTTTGGACCCATGCGATATGCGATGACCAGGCTTTGATGAAGATTGACGTCGGCTCTGTCCAGCCCGTCCAGCTTTGGCTCGATCGGGACGTCCAAAATATTGTCTTGCTCCGGCCGCCAGGAAACCAACGGTTCTTGGGGAGTGATGTAGCTGACGCGGATCTTGTCACCTACAATCTCCTGGGCAAAGAGACTGCACTCGGGGTATTTGGACAGCTGGATCTTGGTCAATTCGCCCGACTGCTCAATCTTGCATAGCATAAAACGGCGATCGTGTTCAAGACCCTGGGGCCCTAGTTTGGCGGATTCCAGCTGGATACCCCGGATGCCCTTGATAGGGTAGAACCAAATCTGGCAGCAATTGTCAGCGACGAACTCCAGGGTAGTTAACTTATCGCGTGTGGTGTGGCGTGGTGTATCGTTTGAGCATCGCTTCATACCTGTGTGACCTTCATTGCGATGGGTTCAATTGACCTCTCAGCGCACAGAATTGCTCGGTTGTTGATGGGGATAGTGGAGGTTGAGTGATTGATAATCGAGATGAACAACCCCACCGTTGTCGGCGCCACCAGCGATTGACTAAGCCATGACAAAAATAAAGAAACTAGGCGACTTTGAGAGGTGAAAGTCTGCCTTTAGAAGCTGGAGGCGCGCACGCAATTGATGCTTCTTCGGCTCCCACTTTCGGCAATGTGGGGGGAGACAATGTCAACGTCAATTGCTGGGCCTTCTCAGCTCAGAGAGAAGGGTTAGAGTTGCTGTTGGTGGCGCGCAAATCTTTTCTCAAGAGTCCCATCAGGAATGGAGTAGTTGACTTGGCGGTGCTCAACACTGTCAGGCCTCCCTTGTATTCTATTTTGTTTTCCCTCCTCTCCTTTCTTCGTCCATCGTGTCCTTGCATTCATCAAGCAGACGCCCCTGAGCATAGTTATTGTACGTCGATATCACCGATTCTCGTCGCCTCCGACTTCGGGAGAGTCTCGGAGCTCCTCCCCTAAATCTCGACATCTACCTACCAAATAGTTTCCGGCAGTGGGGACAGCATCTGGACCCTTATATCAGCCCAGTGCCTTATTTCATCCCACTTTTCCTTTGCACGCTCAATTCATCCAACGCAGTGGACGGAGCAACAGCAGTCAGGAAAGTCGGACAATCCGGTGAACCTCCGCTTGTCCTCCTCCGGGTTCTTGTCATCACCGAGCTCCGGCGGCGCAGCAATCGTCGGTACAATGGCCTCCGAACCGGCCTCCAGGGGCGGCCATCAACCCCCCACTTCCCGAGAGGCTGAAAAGACACCCGCCAACGTCGACGACGCTCAAGATGTTGAGGGAAGCGGAGGAGAAGAGGTCAAGGCCGTGTCGGGGCTGGGGGCGCGTCCCGAATGCTTCAAGAATACTTTTCAGGAGGTCGCTTTCGTCTTCATGGCTACCATTGCCATGGCGACGAATACCTTTTTGACTGGCTCAACCGTCATTGTTACGGCGGCCATTGGCAAGGACCTTGGCATGACACAGAGCCAAATCTCGTGGATTGCTGCTGCTGCAACGTAAGTTTCATACATATCTGTGTCCTCATCCACATTCAGTCCTCTGACTCGGTCGTAGGCTTACCGCTGGAGCATTCCAGCTTGCGCTGGGCCAGCTCGCTGACTTCTTGGGCCGCAAAGCCGTCTTCCTCTTTGGTATGGGCTGCTTCAGCGCAGGCTGTCTGATCGTTGCGTTCGCCCAGAACCCTTTCTGGATGGACATTCTGTGTGGCGTACTTGGTCTGGCTTCAGCCATGGTGGTGCCGCCAGCCATTGGTATTCTGGGAGCCGCCTACAGGGCGCCCTCGCAGCGCAAGAACTGGGCCTTTGCCAGTTTCTCGGCCGGTAACCCCCTTGGATTCGCCCTGGGTAGCATAGTCTGTGGTATTGCAGCCCGCATCTTCAACTGGCGTGCCGGTTTCATCCTCCTGTCCATCATCTGGGCCGTCCTTGGAGTTGCATCCATATGGATTGTCCCGAGCGTCGAAGCTTTCGAACCAACACCATTCAAGACACGTCTGCGCACAGCTCTGAAGCAGTTCGATAGTGTCGGAACTATCCTGACTGTCACAGGTATTGGCATGTTTACAGCTGCTTTGACGTATGTTCATGTCTCTCTCCCCACGTTTTGGGTTGGACTAACTCGTGCCCAGTCTTGGCCCCGATGACGGCTGGAAGTCGGCGCACATTATCGCCATGCTCATCGTTGGATTCTTTCTCCTTGTCGGCTTCGTGGTCTGGGAGAGCTACTGGGAGCACCCCCTGATGCCTCTCCATGTCTGGAGGGACCGTAACTTCTCGTTGGTACGTTTCTGTTGGTATCGCTGCTTCTCGGCTACCTTCTCACCATTGACAATAGCTCGTCTTGACTGCGATTCTCGGCATGATGTCGTTCGCTTCCTCCAACTTTTGGCTCGCTCTCTTTATGCAGGAAGTCAAGGCTTATGATGCCCTCAACGTCGCGGTGCACCTGCTGCCTCAGGTCATCGCGGGCATCATCTGGAACGTGGTGGCGGCCAGCATCCTCCACAGCATCAACAACACCCTCATCATGGCAGTGGGCTCCTTTGCCTACCTGGGCGCTAACCTCCTCCTCACCTTTCAGAAGGCGAATACGATATACTGGGCGCTTATCTTTCCTTCTCTTGTCATGAACGTCATTGGCGCCGACTTTCAGTTTAACGTGACCAACGTAAGTATCCTGATGCTTCAAGGGACTTGGGACAGGTGCTAACGAAAACTTACAGATGTACGTCATGCAGTCTCTTCCGATTCACCAGCAATCATTGGCCGGAGGCATCTTCAACATGCTTATTCGTCTGGGCTCGACGGTCGCCCTTGGTATTTCGACGGCAGTGTATAGCTCGGCTGGGGAGGCGCAGGCCGATGGCGGCGACCCGGTTGTGCCCTACCGAATGGCCTTTTTCGTGTCTGTCGGACTCGCGGGACTGGGCTGCTTTCTCCTGCCCTTCATGCGCATCGGCACTCAGGGCAATACACCTGCTGACAAAGTGGCGACCGAGGAGATGACGGCGTCGATGGGCTTGGTCAACCCCAATGCTACGGGTGAGACGGCTGGTGATGAAAAGGCGGAGAAGGGACCGGTGGCCTCTGGCTCCCGAACGGAAAAGGAATAATAACGGTTGGGCCGAGTCTTGCGTGTCTTGGCTAGAAGAGAAGAAAAACGGTGCAACGCATTAGATACGATACCATTGGAACAGCAAAATAACTTGAGGTGTGGATAGAGATTCAGCTAATGGACAAGGTAGATTGCTTGGCAGGCGTAATGATGGCCGAAATAGGCAAAAAAGACATAGATGCAGCAGTTAGCCTTGGCCCGGATTATCACTGATTTTCTTTTTGAAACCACCATGTCACGTCATTTCCCTGAAACCCCGGGCATGGCATTGCCGCGAGGTGAGATGTGCGCAGCGTGAGATTTGCACCGGAATTCGCGTCGTCGTTCGTCGTTCGCTCTTGAGCTCGCGCCTAGAAGTCGTCAAAGGCAACCCTAACCGTTGGATTGGCGTCGTGTCAAAGTGCGCCACACTCTAAGCCCTATCGGGCGGGATGGAGCGCTGACCAATGAGGGCCGCCGCCGCTGATGTAAAGCTGCGGGAACGACCGTGGGGAACCGACATCAACGACCTTGACCCTGGCTAGACCTCGACCTTGCTTGTGAACATGAGCTCGAGAGAGCTGAAGCACATCCCAGTCGCAGAGGAGAGATGTGCATCTCCTGCTGACCATCCGTGATACGTTCGACCCGGCTCAGCCCTAATGCTACGATCCAGTTGGTGCCGTCACTACCACGTCTCGTTGGCCATGACGGTCGAGATCAGCGGGACATCTACCAGGTTCGGAGGGATTACAATCATTGATCACTGGCTGGAAATAGCTTCGCCTTCTGGGAACCTGGGATTTCGCGGGCACTAAAATCTCACAAGCACTACACTGTGTCGGCGACGGAGCCCCCAATGGCCCCATCCCATAGCCTCAGCAG
This sequence comes from Fusarium piperis, assembly GCA_027886205.1. Classification (NCBI taxonomy): domain Eukaryota; kingdom Fungi; phylum Ascomycota; class Sordariomycetes; order Hypocreales; family Nectriaceae; genus Fusarium; species Fusarium piperis. The sequence continues at coordinate 111,670 of RZGM01000052.1, read as the reverse complement.
TGCATCTTGGCTGGATGATCCTTCATTCTCTCGGTCTCATTCCCTGCGTACCCATTATTGTTTTCTTTCCGATTGAGGCAGGCATTGCGGAATTGCCAATACGTATAAAGATGTATCCCACGCGCTGCCAGGTCTGCCGAGATGTGAGGGAGTTGAACTGCCGTTAACCATCGTTCACCCCGTGAGCACATTCTCACATCAACGATACGCTTCTTCCCTAGAGGGAATCCAGCATCACAAATACAGGCGCAACACAATGGCGCTCGAGCGTTGGGGCATTGATCCGGCCAAGGTGCCGCAGCAGCCGTTCCTCCCAATCGTGAGGCCAGAAGGGCCATCCTTCCTCGACACAACGGCCTGTCTCTGCGCATTGCGACCTCTGCCCGACGCTGATCGACTCACCGGAGACGGATGGAGATTCGAACGTGACGAGGCTGCCTGGCAATGCATCGGAAACCAGACCCAGGTCGTGTACAATGCGACAACGGGGAAATGGTTCAAGTCTCAGCACGGCAAGGGAAGCATCGACGACCTGCCCATCTACGACTCGTCGAACCCCCCCAAGACTGGCCAGCAGCTGATATGGGACACCCGAAACCGGACGCTGAAGCCATTAGAAGACAACAAGAGGCTCAGTGTCTACGACCGAGATTGCACCGGCAAGAATCAGTCCAGCTTCTCGACCAGCTTCTATCGCTCTTACCAGCAGCTGCTGGATGGCCAGCTCCCCATAGATGCGGCGCCGTGCTGGAGACCTGGCGCCTTGCCATTGCAACTGCAGTCCGTCGAGTCTTGGACCAAGGATGGCTGTAAAGAAGGTTTTCTTTGTGAGTCCCAGTTGCTGAGCTTCGACCATGTGGGCAACGAGTTCTGACCAGCCCAGGCATGAACAACACCATCAACTCACTCCCCCAGTCGTGCCCTCCCAATGAGATGTGCACAGTCGGACGACTTTCACAGATGACCTGTCACCTCAACGGTCAAAACATAGGCATGGGCCCCTTTGAGCCAATCGTTTGTCAGCAGGGTTACTACTGCCCTCTTGAAGACAAAGGCAAGAAGAAGATCCGATGTCCAAAGGGCTCGTACTGCCAACCCGGTGCTTCCAAGCCAACGCCCTGCGCTACTGGCAGCCTCTGCCCCGAGGGCTCATCATTCGAGCGCTTCATGGTTCCCCTGATAGTCCTGGTAATAATCAACATCCTTCTTATCATTGGCATGTTCTTCTTGATCTTCCGGCGGCGGTGGCACTCGACTTCCAAAGCACATGCCGGCACCCTGAAGAGGCACAAGACCATGAGGGTTGTTAGAGCCACCATCACTGGATACAAGGAGCTGCCTGAGGGGCAAGACAATGAGATGGCCCCCATGAACCTCTCGTACAGTCCCTATGCACCTTACTCGCCCTACGATATGCCACACCGAGAGGGTCGTCCTGGTCACGGCTTCGAGGCCGCTCTGGCACGGGGAAGCACCGATAGCTCTGATAGCTCTGATCAGCCACGCAAGGAAACCGAAGCCTCGCCGCAGCTCAAGGCCTTCGTTGATTCGATGCGCAGAGCAGCCGAGGCTACAAACTTTGGCCTCTCCTTCAGGTACTCCGACCTCAGCTTTCACCCCAAAAAGGCCGTCAAACCAGTTCTCCAGAACGTCACCGGATCCATTGAGCAAGGACAGCTCGTGGCTGTCATGGGTGGATCGGGAGCCGGCAAGTCGACCTTTGTCAACGTGTTGATGGGTAAAACCAGCAACACTGGCGGTATCGTTGCCGTCAACAACACTCCAGGAAAGATGAAGCGTTACAAGAAGTTGACTGGTTACGTGCCCCAAGACGATATCGTACTGCCTGAGTTGAGCGTATATGAAAACATTGTCCACTCGGCACGCATCCGGCTTCCTCGAACATGGAAAAACGCCGAGATTGAAGCTCATGTCGAGTCTGTCATCGACTGCTTGGAGCTGTCGCATGTTCGCGATTCTCGAGTCGGCAGTGTAGGTAAGCCTGTCATCAGCGGTGGACAGAGAAAGCGGGTGAGCATAGGCATGGAGCTGGCGGCTGCGCCCATGGCCATTTTCCTTGATGAACCTACCAGTGGTCTTGATGCCACTGCCGCATCCTCCATCATGCGCACGCTCAAGGCAATTGCAAAGCTCGGTATTTCCATCATCGTCATTATCCATCAGCCCCGAACCGAGATCTTTGAGCTATTCGACAACCTCATTCTGCTTGGAAACGGACAGACCATCTATGAAGGACCCCAGCCTGAGGCCCAGGCATACTTTGAGGGCATGGGCTTTCAATTCCCCGAGCATAGCAATCACGCCGACGTGATTACTGATATCATCACCGGCAATGGTCGAGAATACAATGCCAAGGGCGACGTCTCCAAGGAGGCCCTCATCTCCAACTGGTCAGCATCGCGAAAAACCAAAACGGCCGACGAGTTCGAGCGCAGGAGTATCCGGTCAACTATGCTGGGTGATACAGGTATGCGCCAGGCCCTCAAGAAGCGCGGTGCTCCATTTGTCAAGCAAGCATGGCTCTGTCTCTGTCGTGCCATGGTTCAACAATACCGTACCAAGGGGGCATTTTTCGCTGAGATGGGACTTGCGGTGCTCGCCGGAGCCTTGCTAGGACTTGCCAATAACCCCAAGAACGGCATCATGTTTGTTGGCATCTTTCACGAACCCTACGAGGTCTTGTCAACAGCCATCGACTTCATCTCCGCGCCGCAGTTTGCCCTCCTCATCGCCATTGCTATTGGTCTTGTTGCGGGTGCCCCTGGAGTCAAGCTCTTCTCTGAGGAGACGCTACTGTACAGGCGGGAGGCTGAAGCAGGACACTCTCGATTTGCGTATTTCATCGCCAAGGTGATTTCCGTCTTGCCTCGAATGGCTCTTGGATGTCTCCATTTCACGACACCCCTGTTTATACTTTCAGTGCCCATCATCGACTGGGGTCTCGCGTTTCTTACCAACCTGCTGTACTTTTACTGCATCTATGGTCTTGCCAGCATCGTAAGCATGGTCGTTCGAAGAGAAGATGCGCCGTTGTTTGCAACTATGATTGCACTCATCACTGGTATTCTATCTGGATCAGCACCACCCCTGTCGTCAGTCAAGGACTGGCGCATGGAGTGGCTTTGGCGAGCATCCCCGGCCACTTGGCTTGCCGAGATATACTTTGGGCAGCTCGTGGCGCCATTCTCCTACCTCTACAAGGTCGACATTGCTGCGCGGGAGACTGGTTTCGAGTTGGATCGAAAATGGATGAACATTGGCGTCTTGGTTGCCATTGGGACAGCATACCGAGTTCTCGCCTTTGTTGGAATGGTGCTTGGACATCGACTGAGGAGGTAGAGAGTGGGATCAGACTCCTTCTGGTTACGGATGGATATCGATGTCTGGGTGCTTGAGATGGGTGAGCTTGGAGGTATCTATAATATGTGTCTGGGGATGATGTAAGGTGACACCTCGCGATGAAGTATTAGACAAGGGTTGTTGTTTTGTCATGTTTTGCTTCGCTTCACTTCCAATGAAGGCAGGAGCTGGGTACCTACATCCATCGTGTAGGGCTCCTTCTAGATCACGATCAATGTATAGGATGACCATGACATGTGACTTTTTGCCAGCTGGGCAACTGAACCTTGAAGGTGCTTTCCTGCCTCTGGATCCAATTCGTTCAATGTTTGACGATTCAGAACAATACCCCCAGCTACCTATTAAACCCTTGCTTGACCACAGCAGAGATAATCGACAAGGCACAGACAGCAGCTTCACCTGACAAACAAGAATCACCTCGGGCCGTCTCCTCATACACGTACTGCTTGATGCACCCGATCACCCACATGCCGAAACCCCAGGCCCATCCGCGCAGTGGCGATGGCGACTCCAGCAACGACGTTGCTGGCGGGCATAACCAACTTGGGGACAGATCGCCGGTGGTCAAACGTAACGACGGACATGAAGTGTTTCGCGTTCCGAGCCCCGTGCTCCATTCGAGTTTCGTCGTCGAGCGTTTCATGAGCGTCTCTTGGCATTCCTGAAGCGCAGGCCCACATTGACGGGGAAACGATGGTCGAGCACAGGCAAACCTACATCCTCTAGCTGCAGCGGCCGGGGAGCAGATCGACGAGGAGTCGGAATTCTCAGGATGAGAGACGCTCCCCACGAAAACGGAGATGACGGAGATGAGTATGGCGGCAAGTTGCGAGACCCGGGTCATCATTTACAGACAATGGCTGATGGCTAAGGGCAACGAGGCGTTGGAACTATCCCGCACGATCTTGTTACCGTTGGTAACCAGGCATTTGTGGTTGGGCGCAAGAAATTCAATTCTCGGCCGGTCCCCCACACAGTTGGTTGGGCCATGAGCCACGGTCTTGATCCAGGGGCCCCCCAGCCAGTGTCAATGTCAAGTCGAGCGGGCGCCGCGTTTAACGAGCTGAGCCAGTCGGGGATATGCTTGATACGTCAGCAGTGGAGCTGGATCCATGAGGGGAGCCATATCCTTTCTTGGTCGCCCTCTTGCATTCATTCACCCATTTCTGATGGCGCCCAGTGTTGGTTTGCCCCAGTTCGACTCAACCTTTTACGCTCATGGGGCCGCTGTAACCAGAGTCAGGTTACTACATACGCGTCAAGGACCAAACTATTGGACTGGCTGCTGCATGAAAGAGAGATGGCGTCAAGGACGATGGTGACGCTATGGTTAGTAGCATGAGGAGACACATCCGTCGTCGCGGGTCCAGACTCTTGTCCCAACAGACAGCCTTCACATCTGCCTAGATCCCCAAGGCCCCCTGACGATCCAGCTACGACCAGCGACGGCTGAGTGCTAGGGAAGTTGACGTTAGTGCAACGAGCATACCGCCTGGTGCAGCGGGATGGCGGGCATCTTGTGGCGTCTGAACAATTAGGCGTTCGCGCGACGGCTCATGCGCGTTATCACACGATTGCCCAAGCTACCGATGTGAGGGTTGCCAACGACGATTAGTCCCTTCAGCGCAGGCCAGGAGCCCACTCACACCTGAGGGATGCGCATCTCTTGGCCCGGCTGCGATATCAAGTTGCCCCGGGCAAGGTGAGGGCTTTTATCACAAGTCGAGGTGAGCCCGACGCTGAGGTACCGGGCTCGCGTGCTCTAGACGACAAATTGATGAGCAGACGAGGGTGAAGGAACGGCGCGACCAACGCCACGGGTTTTAATGGGCTACGCCAACGGTGAGCTAACGCCTTTCTGGCTTGCTTGTCGGGTCGGCTCCCCGCTTCTCTTTCTTTGTTGCTGGGTAGAAGGGTGGAGTTTGGAGGGGCTTGATCCTCCCAAGCAAGCCCCTGCAAGACCATGATGAAGTTGGCTGATGATGCTTCCGCTGGCGGCGGGGAAACGGGCTGGGGCTGCTGCTGCGTGCGGTCTTTTTGGACGCTCGCAGGTGTGAATGATGGAGCATGATTGGAGGAAGGGATCAAGATAAGAGTCAATCAAGAGGAGGAGGTCAAGAGGAGGATGAGGAGGTGAGTTGACGTGACGTGCCAAAGTCAAGCTACTGCTGCACAAGAGGGAGGACGACCATGGCATGCCGCGCGGGCGACATGTCGACGATATCGCTCACAGAATAGCGTCGACTGTCACGCAACCACCACGACCACCACCACATGGAAGCAAACCGCATACGTGCTAGGCTTGGCACTACCTGGACGACAATCTCAGTCACCCTCAGAGGTTGGGAGAGAGACAAGGGACAAGGAAGACCCTCCCAGCCCAGGGATCCGGGCTCTCAAGGCCGTGTCAGCGCCGCAAAAAGATGCAAGGATTCTAATGCAGAGTGTGTTGCATTCGAGAGGGCAAAGGGCAAAGGGCGCTACGGCCACCAGAGCGTCGGGTCGCCCAGAACAAAGAGCTGACGACCAATGCCTCGAGTTCCAAAACTTTGAAATTTCTTCTTGATCCCCCGGATTCCACCCCTACTTCTTCTTGCTCTCCCTTTCTCATCTTTCTCTGTCTTCATCTCTTGCTTGACATACCATACACCTACTATTACGGATACCCATCTTGTTCTTCTTACACCATCTCTTGTCTTATTTCTTGTCCAGTCTACACACTTGACTTGTCCTTGGAGGCTGGTTTCCTTCCTTTCTCTACTCTATTATCTCTATCCCTTATACTTGTTCTCTTTCTGCTTCTCTAATACCCACACACAGCCATCATGGCCACCTACACAACCATGGAGGGTCCTCACCACATCGCTATCCGAGAGCTTGACCTGAGGACCTGCCACCCAAGCACCATGGCAGACCGAGTTGGTGCTGTCCCGGTTCTCAAGACGAGTGCTGGTGAGTTTCTCCCCAACTCCCTTCTGCCTATTGTTGTTGTCGTATTTCTTTTCTTTTTCTCTTCATCCTCGTCTCAGCTGCGGTTGGACCCTTGTCTTCTTGGGCCCGAGTTTTTTCGCTTGTCTCGGTCCCCTGTCACTTTGTTACCTCGGCCACCACCACCACCAAGCCCACCCCTGTCATGAGTTTCAAGGACATGGTCATGGTCATGGTCAACCTGGACGACAAGCTCAACTGATGAGCTCGAGTCACAGACAGACCCTGCCTTGGTGCTCGCAATGGTGTCCTTGGGGAGGCTGCCGGTGTCGGAGTCGGCATTGGAGGATAGCTTGAAACAACTCTTGTCTTGGAAATGGCCTCAACGAGACACATTTGCTACCAAAGCCATTATGACTAACACTTCGGCCCGCAGCCTTCTTCACATTCCTCCGCGCCAATCTCGTCCTTCATTCGGCCATGACCTCGGCGACCAACTCTCCTCAGCTCGGTCCTTCAGTCCCATTTTCCTCCTATGTCCCACCATCGCCCTCTCCGCTTGCCAACGCTCCTTTCTGCGGCTTCGATGACGACGACGACATTGAACCGCTGTCCCTCGAGGTTCTCGACAAGCCTCAGGACAAAATCGAGGGCCTTCGTCTGGTCGCCGACTCCATCGCCCAGATGCGCCAGCGGGCCTCGTTGAATCTCGTCTTCCACCCACTATGCCTCGCCGGTCTGTCTGCTGCTCTTGCTGCCATTTACCACCTCGGTGGCGTCTCTCGTCTCGACCCTGGCCTCGGTATGACCGTCTCCTGTGGTGTCATCATGAGTTACCTCATGGGGATCCGATACTTAGCCAGTGGCTATATCTCCTTGGCTGAACGACTGCGCTGGAACTGGCTACGGGCCGACGATGGTGAGGAGGATACCCTGCTTGCTGCCCGCCTCAACGACGACATAATCGGAACGCTCGTCCTACGTCTTGAACCGAATCCGACCTCGGGCCACAGACGCAGACGGTCTCTCTCGCTCCGCGGTGGAAAGGGTGTCATCCGCGCGTGGACCACCAACCTCCGCTACCGTGGAAAGGGCGTTGGCAAGGACCTTCTCCATGAGGCGGTTCGCGTGACCAGGGAGCGTTGTGGCAAGGACGCCGAGATCGGTTTCGCCCAGGAGCACGCCAACAGCGCCATGCTGCTCCCCGGTATCTTCAACGCGCCATTCCGCAGGGACGAGTTGCGGGCCACCAAGGCTCTGGATGGAGTTCTGGCCGACTGGGACATGTTCAAGAGGAAGAGGTAAACGAGGCCATGGCACGAAACAACAACATAACGAGGACACGAAAGGTCCTGCAACCAACGAATTGATCATCGACAAGGCGACCAATGCGAAACGATGAGGAAGAGACGGAGAATGAAAGCGGCGACGACAGAGTGACATGAAGTCCAGGAGACGATACAATCGACGGAAAGACGCGGCTATAATCAACAAACAAACCACAATACAAATACCACTAGAAGAAGGGTCACGGCAGAGACTCGAGGAAACTATACCATACCACCAACCAGGTGGAGGCGATACCAGAAGGAGGTTATACCATACGGTGGTGATACCAGATGGAGGCTTATACGCCAGGGAGGAAGAAGCACGTAATGGCGGGACTTGCTTGCTATATTTTTTTTTTTTTTGGATACCTACTTGTACTTTCACTTGAGATACCCCATACCTATTTCTTTCGTTAAAGAAGAAGCTCATAATTCATTGGGTCATGTCATGTCGTTCATGATGGACCTGGTGGCTAATAACAATCTCTCATCTTACTCAACTCAAACAAAAGTCCGTTTCCCTTTCCTTGTTCTTCAACGTCGAAATTATCCCTCAGAAGTTGAAAAACCCAACTTCTCTTTTTCTCATCTCAAAGTCAAACATGCCCGCAAGATTTGACAGACAGAATTCCAAATGACAAACAAGTTTGCCCCGGTACGCCGGTAAACACCCCCCCGTACGCCGTCTCATGCCATGTACATGATGGTTTGCCAGAAGCACCGGGCACGGTGAACCCCTTAGCGGTACCGAAGAGGTTGGCGAGCGTCTCGTCTCTTGACCTTGTTCTCAGCTGTATCCGGGTCGAACCCGTAGATGGGACGGCCGATACGTCTCAGGCTATGAATGACCTAGTCGCCAGATCAGCAGTGCTCCAACGTAGACTCCTCCTGGGTAAAACATACGTCACCAATAGTGACGGTCTTTGCATTTCTGTACTCGACGTAGATAACACAGTCCTTGATCACCTGCTCGAGTGTCAGTGTCGGAGTCCAGAAGCAGCGAGGGCAGATGGCTACTGACGTTTGTGAGGAAGCTCTTGAGAACGACGCGCGTTTCGTCGTAAATGTCGCTGGATATGCGCTTTACCCCGCCGCGGCGCGCAAGTCGTCTATGGTCTTGGTCAGCAATCTGCAGTCCTTGGAGAAAAGACTGGTGGTCAGTCTTGCTCTTGCAGCAGTCAAGCTCACCGGATCGCAGGTTTGGCTGTATTCAAGTTAGCAGCGCGTTCACGCATAAACAGGTGAGATGATACTCACTGACTCCCATTATACTGTCCGAGAGAATCTTTCTGGTGAGATCATTAGCCTCTACTTGAGCGACGGTCAATATCTTGCATGTGTATTCTCACCGGTGTCTCTTCGTCCCGGGTATGGTCTTGCCACCAGGTCCCCGGCCGGACCCCCGAGCGATTCCAGGGCGGCTGTGCGGGCCTCTAGCCACCGGGGGATTCATCATCCCCAGCCCAGGACCCCCACGGGTCGTCGCGGTGGGAGGCATTGTCAAGAGATGAATGCCGTCGCTTAAGAAGGTTTGGGTTGATCTGCAGATGGCCGGCGCGGAATGGTCTGTGCGAACGATGCGTCTCGGGAGGAAAAAATACAGCGAAGAAAAAGAGGTTCATGTAAAAGGCACAGGGTGATAAAATACCAGGGTGACGGGTATGTAGGTATTTGCTCTGCAGTGTCTTGCTTTCCAGAATAACAAAGAGAGAGAGGTGGCGAGCTGGAGAGACGCTGTTACAGGGGAGGTATCATATCGCTCTAAAGCATACCTAAGGTTCAGGCAGACAGTGTTGGTCTGCTTAACGGCCGCACGTGACCACCCTAGACAAGAAACCACCTCACGACAAACGAGAGCCAACATATAAACCATTCGCACATCTAGCGAAAACTAGGTCCATAGGTACGCATATAAGCAGCGAGTGGGAGTAACGTGGTCGGATTATATAATAATCATCTACCTTATTTAAACGCCAAGTTACACAGTGAGTACCTAGGCGAGATAGATTCCATACGCACAGACATGATCAGAATCCCTATCAACAAGATCAAATATTTATATCATTTCGCAAGCAGCGTAACTTTTCGTAGCCTAGGTCGATGTGCGCACTTCTCAAATCCCCAACCGTGTACAGCCTGAAGGAGGCCAGTATGCCTCGACTCCATGATGCTCTCGACCAGGCGCGACATCTTCCCAAGTCGCCAGTACTACGTAGTTGGCGACCCATCAATCAATTGGAATGGGTCCAGCAAACTTGACATGGTCATCGTCCCATTAAAAAAACGTGTGTGCTCTCCGAGTGTCTCGCACAGTCAAAACAGTTGGCCTCAACGCCAGATTCCTCGCTACCACTGCCCTTCCGAGGTATAACATGAAAACAAAGTGGGCGCGCCCGACGCCTCTCGAACAAGGGTATAAAGCAATAAGAGTAAACGATGCGGAAATATTATATCATCCATCGTCGCCGTCGCATCTTGTGGCATAGCATTGATGCGCCGCCGACACAGGTATTGATACAATGGCAGTGGAACGGGACTGTACGTTCCAGCGTCAGCTGCGTGCGACAAGCTGAGGGCCAAGATGATGTGCAACGTCACTCTTATCATGCTGTTGCTGCGATCGCAGACTCAGTTGCTTCCACTCCTTCCGTGGTCTCAGGGGCAGATGCCTCTGGTGCGGATACCTCCGGCGCAGCGGGCGCGTCGGGGATCTCGACGTCTTCGGACACCTTGGTCGCTTCTTTGCTCTCCGAAGTTCCATTGGCTTCAGTGGTTTCGGCGGCTTCAGGCGCAACAGGGAGATCCGCTGACTCAGTCACGGCAGAGGCCTCGGGCGTTGTTGAAGGCTGAGCTACTTCGGATGTCTGGATCACTTCATGTGCTTCAGGAGCCTCGACAGCGGGAGCAGGAGTAGGTTCCGTGGCCGCAGGCTCTGTTGGCTTAACAACCTCAGATGCCAGCAAGGCCTCAGCGGCAGCCTCAATTCCTGCGGCAACCTCATCTTTGATGTTTACTTCGGCAATGCGGGGTTTCTTGGCTGGGCGCTCTTCCAGAGCCTCTCTAGCGTCTTGGGCTGCCTTAAGCTCAAGTTCGAGGTCATCCAGTCGTCGCTTCAAGTTGTTTTCTCTCCTGTGGCTGTCCTCAAGTTGCGCGCGCAATTGCGCTTCGCTTTCTCTGGTGGCTTCCAGTTGAGAACGCAGCTGGGTCTGCTCTGCGCCTGCGACTTGCTGGCCACTTCGCGCGACGGCCTCTTGCTGCTCCAGCTGGCTCAGGCGGCCTCGGAAAAGCTCAATGATAACCTCAAGTTCACTGACTCGAGTCTTCAAGCTCGAGTTGTGAGCAATAAGCTGTTCATGGGTCTGTGGGGCCTCCATCTTGCGGTCGCCATTTAGGGGGGATGTAGCTCGCCCTTCCCCTGTAGCGACGTAGCCAGTCTGGTATGGGTCTTCAACCATGAAGGAAGAGAGGTTATGCGAATACATCGAGGGGGTTCCAGTGCGCGAGATCGGAGAGTCGGACCCATCATGCCCATTGGCTGACTTTTGGGATGTTCGTCGGGCGGCCTGGGCAGCATGCGCCGCGGCGGCAGCAGTTTGTCCGGTAATGTCAACACCATTGTGATCAGTGGAGACAAAGTTCTGGGCTTGCTGTTGTTGCTGCTGTTGCTGTAGCTGCTGTTGTTGCTGTTGCCAGGAGGGGTCAGTAAGGGGTACTGTGCCGAGTGCGATGCGAACAAACTCACCTTTTTTTTATTCGCCAAGTCCGGGCGCATCGTCTTGACGCGATTGCGGCTCTTGATAACGTCCGTCTTTAGAGAGATTGGCCTAGGGCGGCCGTGGAGTTTGAGGAACAGACCGCAGGCATTGCACAAGACGGAGCCGAATTCGTCGCGGCGCCATAACGGCGTGGTCGAAGTGCTGCAGTTTTGGCAGGTTGGCTGCGTTGATCCGTTAGTTGCCATCATGACGCCGGTTGTTGAAGATGAAGCCCAAGGTGAAGCGGGAGGGAGGGCGATGATTATTATCTCGACCACGATAAGAGGATGGAGTAAAATTCTTTGGCTGCAACGTAACTGGCTTGATAAGCCCACAGGAGCGTCCCACTCTACCCCGGGATGGGCTTAGCGTGATCAAGGTTATACCGATTCACGTGACCATATCAATCGGTCGCGATAAGACGGTGAGAAGCAGTGGGCCACCCCATGGCCACCACGGAGCTACCGCGGACTTGTCGCTCGCTCCCCTTGTGTAATAAGTTTGCGGTCCAGGTGACATGGAAACCGTGGGTCGACGGTCTCGAAGAAGGCCCAGCAGTGTGATCTCGGGAACGGACTGATAAGATGATGGCATAAGAAATCAATATGGACTCACCAGGTTGCTACCGGAACCCCCACTCGTTGCGGCATGCGATGTGGCGGTGGGCGGCGCGACAGCTGGCGATGCAACCACTGGTGACGGGGCTGGTGGTGCTGCAGCTTGCGATACAGCAGTGTGCGGCGCGTGAGGAGACATCCCAAGTGATGGATATGGCTCACACAATGTTCTATGGATCAGTATTAGTAATGCGAGGTCAAACGGACAGCAAACGGCCAAGGGTTCGATTCGAGTCGCTTCAAGTTGAGCTTGGGCTTTGTGCGACTATCGCGGTATGATAACATCCAGAAGAAATAAACCCCCTACCGTAGTTTCTCCGAAGCTGCGCAGATTGCTGCAATGTCTGCGAGTCCTGGTGGTGCACAGTTGGGGTCGTGATCTTGTTGAGCTGTTGTCGTCTGCGACAGCTCATCCTCCATTGACGCCGAGGTCATTATGCCCGTGGGTTCCATGGTTCGGATATGTACCTGGCGCCCCCACTGTAGAACAGCTTGCTGCGAGATACGTAGCCTGGATAAGTGCGTTATCGATCAAGATGTAGCCGCGCGCTGATAAGATTGATCAACTGCGGCCGCGGCGGGCGTGAGGGACGGAGTTTGAGAGACAACGACGCGAATAAGCCGGAGAAGGCGTATTGCGGAAGAGAGAGCCAATGTGATGGTCAGTGCTAACAGGGGGATTCAATGACGACGAAGCGAGGCGAAGCGATGTTGCGTTGAGTAAATGATGCGATGCGATGAGATGAGATGAGAAAGCTGAAGAAGAAAGCGAGCGTGATCTGGAAAATCAACACTCCCCGGCCCCCTAAGCTGGACCACGACTGCGCGCGCACTGATCAGCGACCGAGTCTCAGTGAATGAATGTATTAAAGGGCCGACACGCCGAGCGAGCAATAGAGTTGCAGACTTTTGTTTTTGGCTGCAGCAAGAGCCTTGGAGGTATAGGGACTTGCTGATTGGACAGCTGGCCGTTACACAAGCAATTATTACTGTCCCCTCCGCAATGTGGCCTGTCGGCTTGACTGACTGGCGACCTACAGCCCGGGTGCTGTAAAAGCCTGTCCAGCGAGTCGGGAGTATTCATATTCCAGGTTCCCAGGCGTCTTCTCTTGATGTTCGTGTAAGAGCTACCTACTTAGATGACGCGCTGCGAGATCTTGTCATCTTCCCTTCAGGGACACGCCGAGAAACAAAAACTTACAGATCGACGAGGGTTTTCGATCGCCATCTCCCGTCAGCCTGTGGGTTTTTTTCATTTATTAGTCGAGGCCTTCCAAGCAGGTGGACAATTTCCCAGGAGCCGCCAGCTGGCCGAGCCCAAATCTCTTTCTACCCCGTGATGGGGATCCGCAGCCAGTGATTTCGTTGATCTGGCCTTCCTCTGCTGGCCAGCCCCTTTTTGGTAATTTTCAGAATGACCTGATGGTGTGCGCTTCTTGTGGTGACTCTCGGTAATTAGTAGAAGCCATCAGACGGCGTGGAAGCGGCTTCGGGGGAGTGGACTGCATGATCTGGTCATTGCTGAGGCTAATTTCACTTTCTCACGGCTGTAGAAGCTCGGGTCTATTGTGACGTAACGTCGAGGTTCAAATAAGAAACAAGCATCAAACAGCCGATCCCCGACGATGCCTGTCTGTACCACTTTCCCAGCGCCCCTATTCGCTTCTTCTTTGCCTGGGTCTGCTGGGGCAGCTCGGTATCTCTAGGGTAAGGTGACGAGAACCATGTAATTGGGGCATGGCTGAGATTACCTAACCTTTGAGGGACCGGTGGTTGCTGAGTGCACGAGGCCTCCCGTAAATTCCGGAAGGCACGGAGTGACTACTGCTAATCCCGTCCACCAGACCGAGAGCAAAATGTGGCGCAAATCTCTCCACGTCTGCCTGGCTGGAGGTTGAGGAAACAATGCCGGAAACGTATGTCTAGTCGTCAACCTTCCCAGCAATATCAGATCCCGAGTAAGAAAAAACGCGTCTCGAATACGCGTTTTCTCACCTCACACACGTCATTATGGCTGAGGGCCCCACGCCACCAGCCACACTCCCCTCGGCTCCTCATGACTGACCCCTCCAGGGTTGCATCGGGTCAAGCCACAAAGAAACCTAAGGCTGTAGGTACCATGCCCCCAGCGGTGTGAGAGTAAGTGACATCCATCCCATCCCCATCGATTCAAGACTCTTAATTGGGACCTCCCCCAGCGTTTCTCGACCCATCATCACATCTTTTCTCCGTCAAACCCGTCGAGTATCTCGTCCTCTGCTCCCCTTCCTGTTCCAAATATCTAGTGCCGTGCGAGAATACCTTCATCATGTTCAACTGGGCCAAGCAGCAGTAAGAAACGCCTCACCCATTCAACCCCACCTTGGCTTGGACCCTGGACCAGCTGCCTTCTTCACCTCCAAAGCAGCATAAAAACTGACGACTGAACCCTTGCTCTAGGCTGGCCAATGTCGCCGGCACCCAGGAGCCCATCTATGGCCCCGAGGCCATCAAGTCGGTCGCCGTCGAGACGGAGAAGACGCCCTTCACCGAGATCAAGCGTGAAGACCTGAAGTGGCAGGCCATGGATTCGACGTCGGTCGAGACTCAGACCATCTACATCTTTGGCGAGAACGGCTACATCGCTCTTCTCCAGGTCATCTATAGCAATGTTGCGTATGTGCGCCGTGCCCGCTTACACTGGACATACATGCTAACATGGACACCAAAGTGGCATCCGTATAACCTGCCAGTTCAACTGCAAAGTCTTTTACCCCGACAACTCCAAGCCCATCCTCTGGTGCTCGACACCCCTCACCAACCATGAATTTAGCGAGGACATGACGAACTTCTACGCCGACGACCTCGCCGTCGAGCTATCCGAGGATGGCACCTTTTACACCATCAAGAGCATGAACGACGAGCGGGCGATCGTCAACCTCAAGCTCGCCCGCACCTCGCCCGGCTTCCAGGCCGGCGCCACCGGAAAGACGCTGTACGGCACCGACCTCGAGAACCCGTGGGGTTCCATGCGGCACATCTTTTGGCCGCGGTGCGTGGCAGAGGGCACCATCACCACCGACGATGGTCCCATTGATTTCAAGGGCCGCGGCTTCTACGTCTACGCCCTGCAGGGCATGAAGCCTCACCACGCCGCCTGCCGGTGGAACTTTGTCAACTTCCAGGGCCCCACCTACTCGGCCGTCATGATGGAGTTCACCAGCACGCCCTCGTACGGGTCGACTCTCGTCAACGTCGGCGGCATCGCCAAGGACGGCGAGATAGTCATTGGCGGCTCCAAGAACACGGCCACCCACACCGAGGTTAAGAACGACTCGGAGAATGACTGGCCGGAGCCGAGTCATGCCAAGTACACCTGGTCGGGCACGGACAAGGACGGCAAGGCCGTCGAGGCCTCATCCGAGGGACCCTTGGAAGAGCACGTTGACCGAGTCGATGTCATGGCCGAGGTGCCTGGCTTCGTCAAGACGATTGTTGCAGCGGCCGCTGGAACCAAGCCCTACATCTACCAGGTTTGTTAATTTCCGCATCACCCGACACGGTCCCTCGCCGCTAACTGACTCGGCCGTATAGTACCACCCGAAGCTTCCCTTGAAGCTCAAGATCGGCGATCAGGAGATCGTCGAGGAGGGCACCATCTTTACCGAAGCAACCTTTATCTCGTAATAGACAAGACGGTCGTCTTTGCCTCTTCTTGCATCCGTCTTGGATCCGCTTTCTCACACAGATACAACTTTGCATCACGTACGTTGGGTAATAATACAATAATCAAAGGGTCGGCGTTGGAGACGGCTTGGTCACTCGTTTAGATAACACTGATGGATGATGATGCCCTTGAGCTTCTCTCCAATAACCTAGCTCGCGAACCCAGACAGACTTTGGACGGCGGGGAGTCTCGCCGCGTCGTGTAATTGACCTTTGTTCGCTTCGCGTCCCGCAGTCTCTCTATTGTCAGGTCCACGACAATGACAATGTCTCTTGTGAAGAAGGGAAGGCAAGGGAAGGACAAGAGATAATGGTCCATGGAGGAGACAAAGTGGAGAGGGAGAAGCCAATAGTATAGGCGATTATTAGGTAGGTAGGCCCGCCGTACTCAAGGGAGAGAGGGAGGTCGATGCGAACCATTGGGGCTTTGTCCATTTACCCACTGACCATGGACCAAATGTCTCGCCGCGTCCCCCAAACTTTACGCTGTCTCGTCACAATCTTGGCCCTTTCTACTCCATCCTTCGGCTCCCTCTCTGTTTCTTCACTCCTTTTTTTGCTTTTTTCCCTCTAGTTTATTGACGTGCATACAACGCGCATATGATCTGAGTCGTCGTCGGAACCCCTGGCGTACCTGACTAGAAGCACCGAAGAGGAGGGGATCGACGATGATGATGATGTGTGTGTGTCGCGGCTGAGGGGGGGGGGGTTCGCGACTTATACGCGAATTGTCAACATTCCTCGGATCCAGACCACACAATGTTTTACCCGATGGATGGGTGTCTCCAGCCCCTAGAGGGCTTTTTTTTTAATGGTGTCTTTTATTGAAATGGCTTGTGATCGCGATCTTGGAACCCTGGAGGAATTGAATAAAGAGGACTGGCCCTGCTCCTTGAGAATTGCTTCATCCCTCTCTCTCACTCTCCCTCAACAATAAACTCCTCGAGAGAATAGTTTCTTTTTTTTTTTCATCGATTCCACTCGACATTCTCTCCCTCGTCATCTTTCCATCTCTCGTTCCAGCAGAGGAATACTAGTCATGGCTGCGTTTGCCTACCGCGATGCGTCTTCGTACGCCCCCGTCATCCCCTCCCCCCTCAACCCCACGAACCACGGGCCCGAGAACAACTACGGCCCCGGACGCATCGTGCGCCGGAGACGTAACCGGGCTGCTGTTCGGAGGAGTCACCCGGCGTCGCACACTCTTACTGAGCGGCTGCTCCGGGTCAAGGCCGCCGAGGCGTGGAGAGGACATGTTCTGAGTGCCCAGGTTGCCCAGTACGAGAGCGCTGCTGCTGCTGCTTTAGCAAAGGGGTCCAAAGGAAGGGTGAGTCTCGAATCCAATGAACAATATTGCGATACATATACTGAGACGTCGTCGCTTTAGAACTGCGCCCCCCCGCTCCGCATGAGCTTCTCCCTCTCAGACGCCCACCGCATCGCCAGTGGTCTCCGACTACCAGACCTGTCATGCCTCAAGACGAGGAGGATGTTGCTAGCCATGGGCCTCATGGGCGTGCTCCCGGCCCTCAAGGTCCGCGACATGCTGCGGCAGGTGGAGCCTCTATTATGACTGAGATTGGTGCGAGGTCGAGACAGTGATGATGGATTAGGGATTTGCGATTGTTGCTCCGCCTTCTTCTTGTTCTGCCGTGGTGTTGGGAGAGTTTTCTATAGGATATACCCGCGTACTACGCCCGTTTTTGTTTTCAAGCCGCCATCTATACAACCCATTTGCTTCAAGAACCATAAACCACCCCACCCAAAAAGGCCGTGCCAATTACTCTTTATCATACATCGTCCAAGGCGTACATGTCTTTGATTCATTCATCCTTCTTCTTCTTCTCCTCCACCGGCGTGGTGGAGCCTGGTTTCTCGGAGGCTGTGCCGGCGGCCTCCTCCTTCGCTGGGCCCTTGTCGGACGGGTCTTTGAGTGACTGCTCGACCTGCCATATGGCCCTTTCGAGCTCAACCTCGAGTGCGGGCATGTCGAGGGTTTTTGAAAAGGTCTGAACCTCCTTTTGCGTCAGAAGAGTGCGCTCCTTGTTATCTGGCTCCTCGGCTGGAGGTGCGTGAAGCGCATAAAGATCATCAAGCGTCTTTGATGGCATCGACTCCAGCAGCTTGTTCTCAATAAGCCATTGGACGTGCTTTCCACCCGCGATGGCTCTGTAATGTGACCAGGCTCTGTAAACGAGGTAGAAGAAGGGGAGGTTGGGGATTCTAAGAAATGTCAGCTCGTATCTTACGAGAAAGACATGGGCATTGGCACTTACACAGGCACCAATGCGAATGGGATGGTTATTGGCATGCCGACGCAGCACCACAAGAACCGCTTGCGATGCAGCGCCTGCCGCTCGGTGGCCAGAGTCTTGAGGATACCCAAGGCATTGCTGGGGGGTATCACCGTCCATGGGAAGACGACCTCGACCCTCTCGCGGCGCTCGAGCTCGTCGGCGCGGCGGCGGGACGACAGTGGCGGGACCGACTTGAGACCCCATTCCTCGTAGGGGATGCGCCGGAAGGCGTAGTTGCCGTAGTCGACCACCTTGCGCTTCCAGCCAGACTCCATCTTCTCCCACTCAGCCCACTTCTTGGCGGCGAAGGAGGCGGCCCTGTCGACATAGTTGTGGTCGTGCTTGTTGACGTTGACGCGCTTGGCGTAAAGGAGCGTCCTCCGCGTCGAGAGCGGTAGGAGGAACAGCCTCATGGCTTGGGTGAGGGTGGGTGCTGCCTAGGCGCACACCGTATGCGACGACGACGAGGTTGGGGTATTGATATTGGGGGTTTGGCTAAGCGGTCGGCGGATGCGTCGTGTGGTGTTTCTCGAGATGGGCTTCAGAGGTTCCAGCTGGGAGGCGCAGCAAATTCATCAGAGATTTATCGCAGCATGACGATCATGGACCGAGATATTCAAGCTGGTGGGGGCGGCGTGCGGTGGGAGGAGATGTAGTCGGTGGAGGCGCAAGACGACGGAAGAAGCGAAGACAATGGGCTCGACAGGAGAATTTATACAAGGGACAAGAGACCCCCAACAAGTAAAGAGAACCCTTGATCAAAAGAAAAAAAATCTAGAGTCGTGGCGAAGCTGACGACGATATAAAACTAGAGTCGGTCTTTTTTTTTTCGCATTGGATGGAGTTTAGCTCGCTTTGAAGCTCTGACCTTGGAGGCCCCCGGAGTGACGCACATGGTCGTCATGGTTGGGGAAGGTTCGATGCTCTTTACAGCACGTGCAAGAGGAGAGAGGGGATGCAGGTGCGGTCAAAGTACCTCCCCTCGAGGCACAGCGGGAGAGGTTGTATTGTTCTCTTTTTATATATTCATCGACGTCAATGACTCTATACAAAAGAATCTCGTTCTATCATCTTTTCCTTTCTAAAAGCTTGGTCGTCACTGGCCAAGAGATTTGCTCTGCAACCTTGTGCACCTCGATCTCGGCACTCGATTCAACTCAGCCCCACCACACAAAAACATTCTCCCACCTTGGCTCAACCCACCAAACATAGTGTCCAAAATCCCTCAGCTTTACAACAATCCCCTCGGGCGAATGGTTTAGTGGTATAATACTCCCTTAGCATGTTCTGTCCGAATCATCTGGGAGTGGTCCAGGGTTCGATTCCCTGTTCGTCCAACTCAGGCGGTTTGATCCCGCTGTTATACCTTCTTTTTGACGTTTTGACAACTTTTTTTTTTGCCCTTCACTTGACGAAACTCATGACTTCGTTTTTACCCATATTGGTTACAGCTATCTGTTTATTTGGTCAACTTGCTCGGTCTGGTTCTCCTTCATCCCTCCCAGCTTCAGCATTATATCCCTTGATCAGCCC
Organism: Fusarium piperis; assembly: GCA_027886205.1. Lineage (NCBI taxonomy): Eukaryota > Fungi > Ascomycota > Sordariomycetes > Hypocreales > Nectriaceae > Fusarium > Fusarium piperis. Next base: position 92,126 of record RZGM01000052.1, on the reverse strand, counting down.
ATCAAGCTTGTCGAGTTGGCAAAACACCACACTCTACCATCTCTGAACAACGCCCAATATGGATTTGTAATGTCCAGACTCATACGACGTCCATCTCGATCGATTTCAACATCTCTTGAAGCCGTCACAAACTTGATATGCAGGGAGACTTCTTCCCCAAAAGTTCCAGACTAAATACCCTTGTTCCTTAGCCTGACACCTTTTCTCCAGAATGTCTCCCGAACGGGACCCGTCTTTGAATCGGAGAATACGGCTCGTGCCTGAGACATGTCATCGTCGGCGTCCCCTTCCATCCAAGACCTACATGGGCTTGCCTGTTTGTGCATACACACCTGGAACCTCTCTTCGTCGGCACATTTCTGCAGTTATCGTCTTTTATTCAACCCGCGATGCGCCAAAGAACCGCTCATTACGCCACCAATGGATGCCTGCCTTCTATCCTTTATACACTGTTGCTCCCTTCTGCCAAAATCCTCGTCTTAAAATCCCAATAATTGGCGCCCTTCAACTCCGCCCGCTCTCATGCACGGGACTCTTTGCCCGTGATATCGCCCCCTTGCCCACAATCTTCTCGGCCCAGTTCCACCCGGCTGATAGTGGGCTTGAGCTCCGCATCTGCGCCTCCTTGCCCTTGTCCTGCTGAACCGGTGATGGAGGCGGCAGGTCACGCGGGTCTCCTCCAAAGTCCAGGTCACTATCATGCTCGCTGTCGGCCCAGTCCCGCTCGCTCCATGTCGCCGAGTCGGCTCGATCCGATCGCGATGGCCGTGGGGCTGCTGAAGCGTCGCTGCCGCTGCCTCGTGAGTGTGGTGCCTTGGGCAAGTCTGGCACCTCGTCGAGGGCCTCCCGACTCTCGCTCGCCGTCCGGGTGATGCCCGCAAGGTTGTCCCGGCTGTTCTTGATCTCACCACCGTGCTCGTCCGGGGGCTGGTTCGTGTCGCGAGCTCTTTCGCGACTGCTCTCGTCCTCATCGCGGAGGCGTGACGCAGCAGAATCGCTAAAGTGAGCGTCAACCATATGCTTGACGACAGGCCAACCGTATGCATTGGCAAACATGCGTCGCACAAAGACATTGTTGTGCGCGTCGGGTTCCACCTTGACAAGGACCTTTCTCCAGGATAGATCTCGGTGGTAAGCCCTGGCAATCTTTTCCTCGACGCGCATGGCCGAGGTATCAATGATTTCCTGCGGTTCCTTGTCGGGGTTTGTGTTTGCCGTGTCGTCATAGTCCTTGGCTGACTGCATCGTATCCTCGTGGTTCATCGAGTTATAAGGGGATGAGCTGGTGCTGCTTATTGAACCCGACCTCGACGAGGCTGTGCGCGGGCCAGTCTTTCTCCTAACCAACGTCGCTGGGCGTTTCTTTAGTGGTGGCCCAGGGATGTCGGAGGGGTGATAGACACGGTCATGGAAGATGGTGCGCGGCCGCTTGGAAGGGTCAATGAGATACTCGACATCTGGCATCTTGGGGTTGAGGAGGTCCCCGGCAGACTCAAAGATGGTGGTCCTCGGCGGAGCCGTCATGCCCTCCTCACCCTCGTGTCCAGATGTCACCTTCGATGGCTTGTTTGAAATTGGGATTGAATCACCAACAGGTGTATCCCCAAGCTCACCAAAGCTGATCGTCTGACTTCGTCGGAAGATCTGCTTCTGCTTCTGAGATACGGCGGGAGTTTTGGGTGGTTCATTGCTCTTGAAGAAGTTGAAGAATCCTGCCAAAGGTCCGCTGCCGTTTGAATCGGCCGAGTCGGATGGGGCATCGTCAAAAGGCGTAGGTACGGACCGCAGACTCGCTCTGTCATCCTCCATCATGGCCGTGCTGGGTGGCTGTGGAACCTCGTGCATGTTCTCATGAGTTTCACGGGGTGTCGTTGAGCCCGAGTCAGCTTGACGATCACCCAACGCTAATTGCCTCTGGCGAGAAGAGACTGCAAGGTTGGAACCCGTCAACTCGGCCCATCCGAATCCGACAACCGTCTCGACCAAGCCGGCATCTCGTCGAGCTTTTTCAACTCGTCCGAGTCCTTGCCAGTCCAGGAACAAGAGGCAACTCGTGCGAAGGGGCACGATGCCGTCGTTGACCACATTCGAGTACACAGTCCGATTGCGGAACTTCTTCAGCGCCGTGTGAGCAGGGCCAGTCGGTAGAATCCTCAATAGGGGCTTCGACTCGGGCTGCGACTCTCCATAGACCTTCTTATGGGCCGTCTCTCCCAAGTTGCCCACGATGGCACCCCAACCGCTCCGCGCGAGCGTCGGCGCCCGCCATGTCAGGCCGAGATCCTTCCCCGTCCTGCCCACCAGGCCAAAGTCAAGAGCAAACTTGATGTACAGGGGGTTTTCGTTGCTGAGTCCCAAGAAGGGTGTAGCCAGGGCGATAAAGTTGATGGGCTTGATGAGGTCGAAGAACTGGGGCGAGTGCTTCTGTATGTACGCGATGGCGTAGGTTTGTACAAGTCCACCTAGGGAGTGTGAAATGAAGCTGATGCTGGTGATTTTATAAGGCCTCTCTGCCTTGTGAAGGTGCGCCCCGTCCTTGTCGAGCTGGATTGTGTTGTGCTTATGTGCTGGTTTCAAATCAGATTCGTCCTTGTCCCCCTTGATGGTATGGACCATGGTATCGGTCGCCCCCTTTCCTGACGGTAGAAAGGGCTGATCTGGGAATGTCATGGAAAGAACATATCTAGCAAGCCTCTTCCCGAGATACTTGATCCCGCGCTCAGTCTTGGTGGCGTTGCCCGAGTAGCCGCGCACAATCACCTCTTCATCGTCGTCGTCGGAATCCTCATCGCCCTCCGTCTTGTCCATGTCTTTTGTATCGGCACATTCTGATTCGGCACCAGCTTCCCCCGCTCGACCTCTGGCGGCTCGCTCCCGGGCCCGCCGTGCCTTGGCATCGATCTTGGCTTGCTTGACAGCTGCGTCAATGCTCTCCTTCATGAATAGCATGTCGGCGCCAAGGTTGCTGTGCAGGCCGTGTGTTAGAATCACCATGTGAATCTTCTTTTGCTTTGGCTTTTTCGTTGGAGGCGGTTCGCCTGCCTTGATATCGCCCTCAACGGGCTTGTCTTGCCCTTGGCGTTTCTGCAAGTGTTCATGCTTGTGATCTTCCCACTCTGGGAGCTTAGGAGTGTTCCACAGACTCGCCGTATCCTCCACCTTGACCCGTATGGCGCGAGAGAAGATGCCTCGCTGTTGCGCAGGGTGATGTCCATCCTTGGAGCCCGGGCTCTGCTGGTGGTCGCTGATCCTCCCTGGCTGCGCCGCTTGTGTCTGCCCGCTCACAACGGGACTCAAGCTACTGAGGTTCAAGGACTTGTGGTCCCGCGCAAGCGCCACCTCGAAGCCCACAGCTGCCGAAGTTGAGAAGATGACCTGCGACGACACCTCGATAACCCAGCTGGCGCACTCATCGTCGTGGGCGGGACCCTTGCCAAAGCCACCGTGACTTCCAAGACCAGCGCTCTGTCGGATATTCTCAGGGACCATCAGCTCGCACTCCCACGAGCCGCCGGCCTTGACCATGGGCTCATACTCGGGGACTCCATAGAGCTCGGGGTGTTCGAACTTCTCGTTGGGGTTGAAGCCGGCGGGGTAGGCGGCGACGGAGAGGGTGTAGGGTCCGTGGACGAAGGCGGCGCGGAGGGCAATGGCCGAAGTGTTGCGCACGCGCAGGTAGAGCTTCTCGGGGGACGGTAGGATACGGTCTTGGGACGGGGTGTATGTCACCGTGTAGCGGACGACCTCGCCCGTCTTGAGGCTGCCGACCTGGTGGAGGAGGAGCATCGTGACGGCGGTGCGCGAGGCTGCGCGGGCTGCACAGGCAGCAGGCGGATGTACCTAGGTGCGAGGGTAGGACGGCGGTGGCGGTTTCTTGGTACTTCGCTTCGAATGAGAGTGACGCGTAGGTAGGTATGTCCTGTAGGTGATGTCGATCGAGGGAGAAGGGGGGAGGAAGAGGGAGAGAGAGGCTACAAGGTGCCTTTTGACGTCAGCATGCCTGGCACGGATAACATCTGCTTGGTAGTGTAGCTATTGGCGGTTATAAGTTAAAAGGAGAAGATGAGCTTGAGAGATGGCAACAAGAGGGGCGTCGATCATGACGGCAAACGGAGTCTTGCAACAGGCCGGCCGAAGGACCCGACTCGGTGGGGGAGAGGAACGAAGCAAGGCAAGTCCTTTTTTTGCGAGACCGACGGGACGGGTAAAAGAGCGTTGTGAGCAATGTACAATGACGGCAAGCTCCTAGAAAAACGGCCAAAAGCAGTCGGGTCGCCTTCAATTTCGGGGGCCACGTCGAGGACAGTCACGGCCAATGGCGTCGGGGTCCATGATCGGGGGTCGGGTTCATGGATGGCGGGGGTGACATCCATCTCTCTCGATTTAGGGGCTTCCAGGCCATGAGAAGTCCTGGGCTGATCACGCGGGCCGCTGGAGGCCACTGAAGCCACAGCACGCGAGCCCCGGAGTCGCGGGTTGCTCCGATCTTTCTTGTTGGGCTTATTCCCAACAAGCCTTTGCTTTGCACTGAGGTCATCTCTGTCACGCGACTGGACCCCTTCAACGTCTGATGAGATACTCCTCTCACACTTGATGAAGCATCCATGACAGCACACAAAGCAATATAAATCAATACAAGCACCATCTAGAAGCATCTCTATTTCTTTTTTTCAAAAAGCAAATACGAAATAACACCGCATTAATCATGACAAGCTGAAAAAGAGTAGAATCAAACGACCGCCCATTCCAAAGCCCCCCAGCCATCCCATCGTCATGTCATTCATACCATACCATACCATCCATGCCATGCCATCAGTAGCTACACAGTAGTTCCCAAGGTAGAATGCTAGTTCTGTTGGCCTCTGTCCAATGCCCTATCCCATATCCGAGTCCAGATGCAAAATCCCACTCAAACCCAGCCAAGACAGATGCAACAACCAATCTCTATAATGCAAGCAATCTTTTATCCTTCAACCGGCTCTTTCTTTCCTTCTCGTTCACACCTGTTAATCGTCATGCATTCCTCATCTAATGCTCACGCTGACGCGGCGGCTGTTGTCAGCTCCCCTTCGGGATCTCCGGGCTCGACAAACTTCCTCCACACATCTACTCGACCCATGCCCGTGCCGCGGCCGCTTAGCCCGGCCAGCTCGGAGGATTTGGGTGTTTCGCTGCGCCGCCCGCTCTTGCGACTGCGAGAGCTGTGGCTGTAGTAAGAGTCGTCGTCGTCGTAGTTTGGATCTCGTTCCACGATTACCCGCTCAGGCCCCATGCCTGCGCCGTACATGCTCTCACGGATCGGAGGCGGCATTCCGATCGGCGGTGGCATCAAACCCGGCGGCATCATTCCAACCGGGGGTTCCATAGGGGGCAATGAACCATATCGGGGTTCAGCGAATCGATCTGCCAGTCGTCTGTCCATCGGTGGTCCTCTCATATGGTCACTGCCGGAGTAGTACTCTCCTGGAGGAGGGTTCCTGTCAAACCCTGGCCGGCTCGGAGAAGGCGGAGCCCCAACTACTCTACGCCCGGTGCCGCGGTATTTGTCCAAGTGCCGCGGCGATGGGTTTCCGACACCAACCTCCTCTGGGATGTCTCCCATGCCATCATACTCATCTTCCTTGCTGTAGTATTGCGACCGACGGGCTAGCTCGTCCTCTTGTTGTTCTTGCTGCTTTCGCATGAGAGCTTCTTCATCATATATTCGCGATCGGGGCTTGGTAGATCCTCGTGCTCGCCGAGAAACTCGCCTCTCTTCTGGTGGTGCTGGAGCCTCCTCGCGGAACACTTGGATGTCGCCTCGGCGTACGAGGGCAGGGCCATCCGTGTCAACCTGATCAGAGTCAGGATTGTCAGGGCTGAACCACGGACATTCGCATCTCTTGGGTTTTTGTCCGCATACAATGCAGAAGTTGGCACCGCATCGGCTATTCTTGTATTAGCAGACGCATTGACGTCATCCAGGATTGTCTTACCATGCTGCGTGATTCTCGCCGTCTCTGAGCTCTGCACGAGCACCACATTTATGGCATCTCCTCTGCCCTTCGCTTCTGGCATAATCGAGGAACTTCGCCGTCTCATCGTCCCTGGGGCACTTACTAGAGAAATGCCACCGACCGTTGCAAGCAACACAGACCTTGGTGTTGCAATGGTCGCAACGGGCGGCCTTGCGCCCTGTGTCACGATCCGTGTAGATATTTCCCGGGCGAATCCATTCCCCACATCGTCTGGAGGGGCAATAGAGTCGGTTTCCAATCGAGTATTCCACATATTTCTTGTTCCACGCCTTCTTGAACTTGGCATCGAAAAGCGTATCGACATATTCCAGGCCAATGGGCTCGGGAGGGCAGCAACTCGGGGGCATCTGCTGAGGATCTGTCATGGACTGCTTGAACCGTCGCCTGAGGCAGTTGTGGCACATGCGATGGCCGCAGTCAAGCTTGGGACACCTCGATATAGGGACTTCGGCCAGGCATCCTTCGCAATCACGACTGGAGATACACTTTGTTAGAGCTTACAGGGGAGTGGCATGTAGGGGGCACTCACAGTTTAGCAGGCCGGTCTGGAGATGTATTTCGGGATGAGTCTCTAAACATGCTGCCCGCCAAGCTCGGAGGGCGTCTTGAGGACGACCTGGATTCCCTGATGATCTGAATAGGACCAGCCCGGCGAGGGCGGCTTTCACGAACTATCTCTCGTGATTCATAAACCTTTGTTGTCCTGGCGTCTTGATTAGTACGAGCCCTGCAGTCCTGGCTGCGTGCACGATACTTACCTCCTGGAAGCCACAGGCGGTCGAGTAGTCCCAATTACACTTGTGTATCTCTGTGGAAAGCTATGCCTGGGCATATCGCTGACCTCACGTCTGAGAGAAGGTCTCCGGTCGGGGGAGCCTCTTTCGGAGGAGGCTTGACGACGATAGGATACTTCTATTTCGTCAGAGGTAGATGATGAGGGTACTCTCTGCCGCCTTCGTGTTCTTTTCTCATCCGAGGAAGTAGCATATTCTTCACGGCTCGCTTGCCGGCGGTGTCGATGGTGTCGGTGCTTGGGGCGTGGTCTATCATCTTCCTCCTCTTCATCATCATCGTCGTCGTCGTCATCCACCTCTTCTACCACCACTTCTATTTGGTTGCTATCATCATCACTGTCGTCTTCATCGTCGTCATCTTTATCATCACTATCACTCTCTTCCTCGCTCTCTGATGGGGGTGTCGACTCCGGAGTCGGCTCTCTGGGTTTTCGGAGCGGCTGGCGCGGTCGGGCCCGTTCGGAGTAGCGGCCCCGGGGCTTCATGGGCGGCCATCGTTCGTCGGAGTCATCGTCATCGTCTTCTGGTTCATAGACGGAAATCTGAGGGCGTCGCTTATAAGCATCCGTTGAAGCCCGTGTCAAGTGCGGTGGCGGCATCATGGTTGGCGGGTACGCATCCAGGCTCCTGGAGCTCTTCGCATAGCCCCTGGGCGTTCGTCTGCTGGGCCTTTGTATCTCGTCGATGCGTGTCCGATGGGGCACCGGGTAGTCCACGACGTCAGCAGGCCCATACCAATCGCGAGACTCGGGGCGGAGGGGCCTGCGACGCACGAGGCGGGCATGGCCATCGCCAACGTCTCGATCGTATCCTAGCCTCATTTTGAGGTGCCTCTGAGGGCTTGGAGGGCCCCGAAAAGACGTATGTGTTGGGCCTCGACACGGCCGAGGCTAGACTAGCTCCTCTGTCGGAGCACACTGGCAGGCGAAGGTAGTCGCGATGACGAAGTCGGGCCACTCAACGGAGTCCACGCTGCGCGAGCAATTGCACCCCCCAGAAGCTGATTGGAGTCTGGGGGCCGATCATGCATGGCAACCACAGCGTCACGTCGGGTGAGGGCCAAGTGCGAGCCTTGGAAAGTTGGGCCGCGAGACGGTACGGGACGCTTTTCGAGGGGTGGTCGGGGCCGTCCAAGGGCGGGAATGGCCAATCTTGAGGACGATGAGACAAGAGGAAAGACGAGCAGGAATTGTCGGGGGAAAGGGAGAGGAGAAGACGAATAGATCAAGTGGACAGCGATTTCACCCCCTGCCTAGGTTCTGCTGCGTCTGCTGGCCGCTGGGAAACGCGGCAGACCAAGTTTGGGCGCGGTTTATACCCAGCACAGGGTCACCCCATCAGCCATCGGGCAGCCAAAGGCGAATCAATGAGCCCCTCCCCCGCGTGGGTTGGTGAGGAATGTCGACGTCGTGGGCGGCGTCAGTGACTTGAGGACCAGGAATCCATGGACCCTGCGTATGCTCTGCAGCACCGTACGAGCCGGATCATACGAGTCGTGGGAGCGTCAAGCCCTTTATGACGAGAATCCTGTCCAACAAGCCCGCGTGGTTGGGTGGCTGGCGTCTAGAGAGCTGGCGCTGTTGTGGGTGCCAGTTGTTTTGTCGGTGTGATGTCACGTGGCTGGCCGACTGCGCAGTACGTATCCATTCTTGTGCCGCCTCCAAATCATCGAGATGGATCAAAATCCTGCCCTGCCCACAGAATGAGTTCGAATTCAAGGCCTCATGTCTGACATGTATCGTCATCCATCTCTGCCGTGCACATTATGCAGAACATAGCTCGGACATGGATGACAGACACAAGTGCCGACACCACCCTTCATATCTGGCAGCAATAAGCAGCCATTATAGCCCCCAACCGTCAAAGCAGGTCCCAATTAATGGATGCCTTATGTGGTCCGTGTCTGCCTTATTATGAAACAATCCCCTGGGCTTTTTGCACTACGTCGTAGGGTATGGGAGCCCGCCGGACGTGTGGATCAGTCATCGGCCGTCCCCATGAGGCCGGGAAATGCTGGGTGGGGCTACCCTCCTCGGCCCGGTCCGGCCAGCGCCCGGCACCCCGGATTGTTGACGGGTACATAGTATGTCACCAACACAGTCGATCCCGGGCGGCGCCGCTTCATTGACTACAGGGACTTGGTCTCATCCCGACCCTCCCCGCACTCGCCGCATGTACCCGAGATCATTTTGCCTGAGCCTATCTAGAGAGAGAGACGAATCAGTCACCCCTGGGCTGACTCGAGTTTCCGATATCTGGGGCCCCAGACTGATTTCTGTCAGCTCTCACTCGTCGATTATCCGGCTGGAAATAACCAGGCTCCCCTTAATGTTAGCCGAAACCCCTCTCATTCGAAACATTGGCTCTATATCTAACCAACTCATTGCAAGGCGGGATAGATGCACATCTGCGAGAGTGGATGTTCGTTGCCACAAATATAGGCCTTTCCAGGGCCTTTGATTGTATGTGCTGATGCTAATCGTATAGGCGGGAAACAATCAAATGGGTATTGATGCAATCATCCAAGACGTCATCATCAACTTGCATGCAAACAGACATGAAATCCACACGAGATACCTTTACTCCATCATCCCAACCTCCCACACACTCCCAGGTTTGGCAGTTGCCCTGCTTTCCTGCTGATTTGCCCACCCATTACCAAGACCCCTGGAAAGAATGCAACTAAGAACTTCCATTTGAAGCCAAGTATCGTCGCGGTGTTGAGAGTCTCGGGTGTCCGGTCCGGAGGGCCGTATTAGGGAACCCTTCTAGCCAACCAACGGTTCCCACTTCCCCGCCACTTCCGCAGGTACTGAGTGAACCCAGACGCATGCACCCCGGATGATCCCCAATAATGCCACCCAGTTCGAGGGGCTTCACCCAGAGAACTTTCGGGGCTTTGAGATCAGGGCCGATAAGCCTAGAAGCTTGTTGTAATGTCATACCGCAGCCACATAAAATCCCTGACTCGAAGCGAAACAAGGCAGTGCCTTGGTCATTAGAACGAAATCGTATCGAAAGAGGCCGCCCTTGTGCAATGCAGCACGCGCATTTACCCCCAGAACAAGGGTTGAGTTGAGCCAGAAGCGAACATCGCCAGGTCTGCGGGGTCTCACGAACCGGCCGTGAGTTGGTCCTGGACCGCCAAGCAAACCACTTGGTTGCGCGCTTGCACTGCCTGCGAGACTAGGAACTACCCGCCCGACTACGGGGTTCCCAGAAACGCTCGTCTTCTCACCTCAGCCTCCTTGATGATCTCAGCGGCTAGGCTAAGACTTGGAGCCAGGGTTGCGTATCGTTCAACCTCTAGGACCACCTCATTGATCATTTGATCCAGGGCTTCTCGATGGGGCACCAATGTCAGCAGGATGCCAAGCAAAGATGGTGACATGCTGGCGCCCATGATGAGTAGAGTTTGAGAGACCATGGACAGTGCCCCCTGCCAGATATATGGCATGTGTCCAGCATGGCTATATCGAATGTTAGGCGCGAAGTAGAATCAGGGACTCGAGATACGTACTGTTCGTGGATGTGTTCCAATTGCCGAATGGAAGCCTCGAGACATTTGTGACAGTTCTCCCGCACAGCAGGGTCTAAAACTGCCTGCTCATTATCCAACACTGCCAGGATGTATGGCCGGTAGATTATTGTGCGGCAAGCGAAGAAGCGAAGTCGAAGCACCGTTTGAATAGGGTCTTGAAGGACAGTCCGTGTAAAGGGAAACTGCAGTGGCAATGGTAGGCTTTCGTACCACTGCGTTAGCTGGTAGTCGAGTTCCCCGACAACTGGCTCCAAACTTGTTGTTGATGCGATGGAATCTTTTGAATAGATGAGTTGGCTCACTCTGTTCAGGAGTCGGCGCAGGGCAATTTCAGCAAGGAAGTACCAGAGCTCATCACGTCCAACGGCTTGTTCTGACTCCTCACCCTCGAATCCACATGGGAGGCCAACGTTTTCTTCGAATTGCACCACGCCTGAGTGAGGTAGGTCGAGCTCCGCGAGTAGGTCACTCTCGAAAAGGAGAGCGTTCCAGTAAATGCGCTCCACAAGTTCTTTTTGGTGGCTTGGGATCCGGCTCGGTGCCATGAGGAGGAGCTGGAGTTTCGTGCTGGTTGTGCAGAGGAGATTCCACGCTTCCATAGGTCGGACCAGATAGAAGTGATATGCAGCAGCAAGTAGGTGACATTGGGCTGCAACAACGCTGTTCGCGGTCATCATACCCGGAAGAAGTGACCAGGCTGCCGTGAAGTATTGCAAACCAGGTGGATCCTCTTGGGGCACAATCCTAGATATGCTTCCATGTAGACTTGCTTGACCCAGTGCCAAAACAAGAAGTACCACGCAGCTCTCTGGCCCTTCTCTGAAACCGTTTGAGAGGGCGGTGCGGTACTGGCTTCTCCAGGTGTAGGGGTTGACGCAGGCGTACCACACGTTGACCCTCTCGAAGTAAGCCTCGATATATGCCTGAGTATTCGAGAGATCCACGCAAGGAGTTTTCGTCAGCGAATGGAGGGGCTCTCGGGCCATTTCCAGCTGGAGGAGGATTTGAGGATCATACGGCCGAGAGACCAGATCTCTGATGAGAGGCCATTGCAACAAGTGCATGGCAGCGTTGGTGTGAACCTTGGGCATGGTGGAAATGTTCGTTCCAATCGGCTGAGCCGACCAAGTGCCAAATCCACCATTGGGAATAGGGACAAAGTTGGTGGGATTGACGGCCATAACAAGGTTGTCACCGCTAAGCCCAGTGCCGTTGCTCATACCAGGCGAGTCTTGGGTCAAGTTGAGTCCGTTTGGCGATGTGCTCACCATACTCATCTGCAACAGGCTTTCGATACGATTTAACCGCTCGAGGATCAGCTTGTCACCGGCATCCAGTTTGATGCCCGGCTCTCGATAGATGCATTCAGCACCAAGCTCGGTACATAGTTTGCACTTGGGTTTAGTCCCATCACAGCGGGATTTTCTCGAACGGCAAACCTCGCACTAGAGAATGGTAAGCATGCGGAATCAACAACGGCGGGTATCATGTCGCAACGCACAGCGATGGTGGCCCTGCGCCGGGGATAGTCGACACCTGTTTCGGTATTCCTCCTCTTGAGCGGGTTCGAGCCTTCATCGCTCGGGAGTTTCTGTGTGCCGTTGGTCATAATGTCGGTTCTGTTCTCAGACGACTGGGAGAGATGACGGGGCTTTTGCGCCGAGCTCAGCATGCTGTCTCTGCTGAAACTAGCTGTGCGCTGGTTCTTGAAATTAACAGGGGATTTTATTCCAATATCGTTGGACATGGCCGTGAGTGAAGCCAGCGGGATATCTAGCGAGAAGCTGTCGCGCGAAGGGACGGCAAACGGCCTGGACGCGGCAGTCATGGAGGCTGAGTGAGGAGATTCACCCGTCGAAGATGGAGACATGACGTGGTAATGCGAATAGGGTGAGATGAGGTAGCTGCCTCTGGTTCAGAGTATAGTGGATGAGGTCGATGCTGGGTCGATCCCGAAGGGGAAGAGAGCTGAAGACGCGCACAATCCCACAGAGAATATGTCAGCGAGGCGACATTTCGGGCCAAGGCAAAGGAGAGGTGGCCGGTAAGACGAAGATCAGGCGATGGGATGAAAGCTCCAGGGCAGAGTCAAGGCCAAAGCCAACAGCGGGCGGCCAGTGATATCTTCCAAGAAGGGCGACAAGCCTGAGAGCGAAGTGATTGTATGCCAGGCGTCACGGTTACGATGAGGGCATTGCGATGTTCAAATATTTGACGTCGCAAGAGGCGTTCCGTCCGACGACCAAATGGAGGAGCTATGGTTATGTATGGGGGAGCGGCAAGGACAAGGGTCTGAGCCCGAGGACTCTGCACTCGATGACCCCGGACCCTGGTGCAGCCGGCGGTGGAAGAGGGTGGTGGAGAATCGGCGGAGGAGATTTTAACGATTTGGGAACTTCTGGAGAAATGGACCGTTTGCTGGCCTACCACGGCGGGTGTTTGAGGGATCCAATTAGACGTCCCGACGGCTGCCAGGCCCCCAGAGTCCCAAGACCACGGGGCATGGAGAGCCGACGAGGCAGGGCAAGGCATGGCATGGCATGACAGCCGAGGGCAAGACTGAACGGGCTGGACTCCGTTGTATTGGGCGCAGTTCTTGGTGGTGGCGGTCGTGGTAGTGATAGTGGTGGTGTACGTCGTCTGGTCTGGTCTCGTCTTGTCTTGACCGTGAAAGCTCTGGTGATCCAATCTGGGGAAACCCTCTCGTTTCGCCGGGTTCGCGAGACTCCGTTGGCCATTCTGGAGCACTGGCCCGATCCCGCCCCCAGAAGCTAAGTTAGAATCGGCCGCTTGACGCTCGCCCCTTGCCCAGGCTTGTCATTCACCCACACGAGGCAGCCCGAGCCAGTTGTTCCCGTCGAAGCAGCCAGGTAGGGGACAATCTTTTGATGAGGGAGGGTCGCCTCAAGGACGGATTGGTGGGCCGGTCATATCACAGCTGGTTGTTGTGTGTGGAGAAGTTGGCCATGCGAGAACGGTCGTTGAAAGTCTCATCGCTCCATTTTTCTCGGGATTTTCCTGAGACTTGTCACAATCTTGGACGCTCGAGTTCCATGTTGTTTGAGGTCAAAGAGCATGCATGAAGGGAGACTCGAATTGTAATCTGAACCCAAGCATGTGCGCACGGGTGTCCCGCACTGTATTTACGGACTGGACCCACCCAAGATGCAGCTGTATGCGCGACATGCTAGCGCGCTGTAGCCCAGTGCGTTCATATATGTACACGGTGCTATACCTTCCTTTACCTGCTCTCCTCCGTCCCATCCATCCAACTTGCGTTATTTCACATCCCGGACCTGTTTGGTTTTGTCCAATTTCTTTTCATCTAATCCTTTTTATACAACTCAGTTGCTAGAGGCAACTGGCTGTTAAAGCCGCAAAGTTACTCCGTACTCTATCGTGAACTTCCGTCGGTTTCGCAATATCGTAACTTGTCCGGCAGAGCTTGGCCTGACGAGATGGAGATGATTTAGTCTAGACCTCGTGGTCAATCAAGCCTTGCTGCTTCGGGTACTTGATGATCGCCTCGGATAGTAGCCGTGCCCTGTCGCTCGGGAGCCATGAGACCAAAAACTTCTCCACCCATCACGATACCTCGGATCATGTCTCGTCCTTCGACAGAGATCTTCAAGAATCTCCGGAAAGACGGGAAGGCTGATGAAGTTGCGATGGAGTCAACAGCCTCTTCTCTCGAGGCAACACGCTGGGGCAGTAGTCCATCAATGGCGCCGGTCAGCATCTGAACGCACTGTCTGTCCTGCGAGTCGCCCTCACGATGGCAGCATATGAACGGCCCGAATAGGAGGGCAACTTCGGTAGAGCCTTGCAACTCTACCCAATCCGATCCTCAGCCCGTAGCCGACCTGGGGGCCCAGTGCACCCCTCCCGGTCTGGGGGCGCTGGATGATGCTGGTCCAGTCCGGAATGCCTGTCAAACCTGCGGGGAAGCTTGGGGTGTGGCACGTTGTCTCCAACAGAGGAAAAGGCTGGCCAAGGTTGTCGCCTCCCAGATCATTTTATCCAGACCAAGTACCGACACACAGGCTGACGCTCACGCCTAATGCGACTTTAAGAAGCTTGGGTTGACAACCTTTAAGCAGCTACTCAATGTTGAAGATAGCGACAGTCTCAGCCACAGCGCTCACCGCAACAACTCCAGGAGTCTTTGCGAGCCTGCCATCATGCAGCTACTGTTGTCTCATCACACGGAAAACCTCAACCGCACACCATCGCTACGCTTTCTTCAGCGGGGTCCTATGCACTCCAACCGTTGCTTCACAGGGCTCAGCCACGAGTTGAACTATTGGAAACGGCGACTAGAACCTTGACGGATTGTCGCCGAGTCAGTTTTGTGATAGAAATAAAAGAAGGGTCTTGCATGGATCCATAGAAAGCTTCTATGCTCGGCTCCGAGAGCCCCGTGTACTTCCTCAAAACAAGCTCATCCCACTCCCAAGCGCCTGCAAGAAAGAAATATTAGTGCACAGATACTACAACGTGATTCAGGGCGTTCCCCCTGCATCAGAAACTGCGGATAGCACGATCGCCATAGCTCCGAGATGGTCGATCACCTGGGACATGGCAGCGGAGCAAGGCGACTTGCCCCTGGCACTGCAACCCACTTGCTCGGCTTCATCCTTCATCGGCCTCGGAAGCCGCCGACCCGGACACGATGTTCTACACATTGACGTCTGATCGAATGCCGGTGCGGCTCATGTTTGAATGACTCCAACAGGACGCACATCTCGGGAATGTGGGCGGCGCCGGCTGACAGCTCCATGACTCTCATGTATGCCCTCAGGCCCAACAGAAGTAAGGTGGATCACGGAAGAGGACCGGAACTGCTCGCAAGGAGGACGATCAATACTGACTCTGGTCGAAATATGGCCTGATCACTCATTAAACACGACAGCTGTGACTCCGCCTTCCACTTCGGAATACGCAACAAACTTGCCCAGCAAGCCGGTCTTGACATCTCTCTCCATGACGACAACTCGGCCATCACTCTGAAGTGCCACCGCAACCAAGGTTCCAGCCTTGTTGACAGTGAACTGACGAGGGAACCTCCCCCCGGAAGGCACCTCCTGACGCAGGTTGAGGCGGCCCGTCTCGGCGTCTATCTCGAAGTTGATGAGTGGGTCCGAGACGATACTCGTGGTGTTGCCGGGATCAAAGTTGGGTACCTGGAGGGTGTTCTCATTGCGAGAAGAGAGGATAAGAAATCTCATGTCCGGCTGCGTGAGGATTAGCTGACGTTGAACCGTCCTTCAGAGCCCAAGAGGTCGGCACTTACAGAGACGACAACTTCAGAAGCCGCCGCACCCTCTGGCACATCCTTGTCCTTACCGTGGATGCCACTCTTCCAGATTTCCTCAAAAGCAATGGAGTCTTGGCCGTACGACACTTCATAACCGACGATTGTGTTGCCCAACTCGGTAACAACATACATGAACGTCTTGTGCTTGACAGCAAAGGCTATGTGTCGAGGCCCGCTGCCAGCAGCAACGGCCAGAGGCCCAAGCTCTATTAGGCCAGGACCCGCGTGATCGACAAGATATATGCGGATGAGGTCAGCGCCCAGATCTGGCACAAGAACGAATCGCCCACTGGGGTCAACAACTGCGGCGTGAGGATGCGGCGCCTCTTGCCGCGAGGGGTTCGGCCCAGGCTTAGCAAGTTCAAACTCTTGAACTTGAACGGGAGATATCTTGGCTGGATCCCGAATATCCCACGTGGAAAGGGCCGAGCCACCGCTGGATTCTCCGTTAGCCTTTGGACCTCATCACGAAAGGGTAACATACTAATGGGCCACTGCAAGGCTGTGGCCTCTGTCACCATATGACGAAGCGCCGACAGGTCCAAAGACTGTGGACACCTTGTCTAACGGCGTCAAGGATCCATCTTGGTTTGTCCTAAAGGACACCAGGGAGCCATTCTTGCCATCCTCCAGCCCCTCGTCAAGGCAGTAAAGAAGCGAGTCCCGGTCAGCTAGGGCAAGCCATGACGGGCTCCCGGCACATCCCTCGGTTGCCGACACAGGTGAAAGAGCAACGACAGCGCCCCCTTGCTGTCTAACGCCCGTCATGTTCAACGTAGTGACAACCCCGCTGTAGGAGGCCACATAGAGGAAAGATGCCGAAAGCACATGGTCTTTCAAATAGCCGTGGGTCATGCCCCAAGGCGCATACCCGGTGTAAAGGGCGTGGTACGCGCAGTGAAGCAGCAGCAGAAATACCAACAACACGAAGAACAGGGTCGAGGCCAGCATCGCGGTGCTGTTGTCTCGGAAGGGATTCCCCAACGAGGGAGCCCGCCTGCGAAGCAACCCCATTGTGCGTGTGATTCCGGCTCTCGGCAGAGTATCAAAGCGGCAAGTCGATGATCAGATCGGACGGGACTCTCTTGAAAGTTGACGACGATGGTGCCCGTCGACAAAGCAAAGCGAGGCAACCTCACGCTAGCTATCCGGCGCTAAGATTCGAACATTACCCGAATGGGCTGGGCAGGGGGGTGGTTTTTAGCCGATGGAAGTGATGCAGGGGGGGGAAGGGATGGAATGGAATGGAGTTGATGCGGAGCAGGTGGAGAGGGGGAGCGGGTGATGAAGGAAGCGAATTGCGGGTTAAGGGAATAATAGGAGATGAGAGTGAGGGTGTGTCAATGGAAGAGTCAAGTTGGTTGAAACTGGGGAGGATTGTTGGACCTTTCATTCAGTGGATGGATGCCCTGACTGAGTGACAGGACAGGGGCTGGTGAGAGCTTCAGCAGCCACAGCAAAAGCCTCCCTCAGGTCGATGCCATGCCATGCAATGGATGCAGTGGCACCCAACATCTGAGATCCATCCTCTTTTCCCACGTTTTAACGGGTCACCGTTCGTATGCATCATGTGCCCGTTTCACATGCATCCATTTCGATTCTTAATTTACCCATATCCCGGCCGGTGGGTTCAACGGCCGAGGACCCTGCCCTGCCTCACATCAGTAGCAGCAATAGCCGCAGCAGCCACCATCATGACACGGCCAATTCCAGTCTCACATCATTCCACGAATCACGAAGCGTGTTTCATCAGCCCACCATCTTCTGCAGCCAACAGCTTCCTCAAAGAAATGGTCATAAACACCAGATGTTATTGTCTTGTTGTTGTATCAACTCCTATAGCTGGAAAAATGTCCAAGCCCGTATTTACTCCCCTTTTACCTCTCGTCTCGTCTTTTATCACATTTTCCTGGTATCATATGGATCTTGAACTCACCCCCGTCATCACCCCTTTTCAACACACAACACACTCTCAACGCTCCAATCATCACTTCCTCTCGCCCCAAATTCAAGCTTTCTCGGCAGGGAAATCTTGGATTGCGGGCGTAGTGGTTCCCCTTGAACGGGACATGCTATAAGGTGCCTAGACAGAGTTAGTTACTATTGAGTTGCAATCAATAGAATCAATATTTCTTCCACGTACCAAAACTTCCTTTGCGTTGCAGACTCTCCATGCAAGTTTCCTTACACTTCCATCCGCAGCCACGACAGGTGGTGCAAACTCGATGCCAAACATTTCCCGAATCGCATATACAATTCTCCTGGCGTACTTGTTATCTCGCTCAACGTGACCACCAAATGGTTCCTCAGGCTGGTTAGGCGCAATATCAGGATCGCGGTCCAGGCAGTTCTGGACGACGGGCAGAAGGGCTGACTCGACCGCCTGCTCATACAGTCCCTTGGCACCAACATCAACGTCCTCCTCGTCAAATTTGCTGATACGGATCTCAAAGGGCTCGGAAATGCTGAGAGCAGTGTGGTGTCCATCATGGTGGTAGCGGAATTCGAAAACACCTTGTGTCCACCACAACTTGTCTCCTCGGAATTCAACCTCGCCTTCCACCATGTCGGTCTCGGTGGCCTCGGTTGTCGAAACAGGATGCTCTTCCACAGCAATACTGACGTCGGCTGTCAACGAGTCATAAACACCAGTATTTGTTGGTGCCCAGCGACCCAACGATGGTACCTCGGTCGTTTCCCTAGAACGGTTGTCCGTGACCATATAAAGGCCGATCCAGTCCTTCTTGCTGTGGCTCGCGGGTGCCCTCCACTTGACTCGGAGAGGCGCACCGTACTCGTAGATCATGGTTTTGACATGCTTGGGGAATCTACCGGTCAAGCTCTCCTTGCCAGTAAACTTCTCGTCAATAGAGGCACTCATCGAGAGCGTGCCCTGCACTGAGAGCGAATACAGCTTGGGATCGTGGCCTTGCAAGTTGGGAGCAATTCGTGTGATGGTAAGTCGGGCGGGAGCCATGTTAAATAGCGCCGAAGTGTCCCTGACAATAGTCTTGACACCAGCCGCAAACTTGGGTCGGGCAGTATCGAGGAAGTCTTCCACAAACTGAGTAGTATCGTCCAGCACCTTATCGACGCTCTCCTGCCATCCCTTGACGGGTGGGGGAAGCGAGCGCTTGATGAACTTGGTGAGTCCCGCCTCTCTGCGAAGGCTCCGGCCGTAGATCTTTTGCATGTGCGGTCGCTCGATATACGAGATGTAGAAGACGGTCAGGATCTGGGTCACCAGGGCCATGAGGAAGATGGATCGACTCCAGGTGATGAGCGCAGCGCCCCACACACCAGCAGTTCCAAAGAATCGGTCGGGGTTGTTGAGGAATCGGTAGATGGACTTGTAAGTCAGCTTGGCCTGCTGGTCAAAGAAGAAGTCACCGCAGAACCATCCAAACTCGCCGAGGGAGTCATAGACACTAAAGGCAGTCCACAGCTGTAGGGCCACCAGTCCGGCACCGAGAACGTGCTTAAGCATCACCAAGCCGTAGGCCCAGTCCTCAGGGGGGGAGTACATCTTCCAGCAAGCAGCAATGAAGGCCGTGTTGCACATGATCATACTGATGTGGTGAAGGCCCTTCCACTGACGCCATGCCTCGCCAGCACTCTCGCCGAACTTGAGGAAGTGACGCGTCCACATCTTGGTCTTTGACTGCTTATCCAGGATGATGCCGAGGCCGAGATGATACCAAACGCGCCACGCAAGTGCGTGGAGGACAAAGATGGCTTGCCAGACGGGAGTTGTGGGCGTCACAAAGGTAAGGACAGCTACATAAGATGGCAGAACAATGACGGTAAAGTCAGGGACTCGGAACAGGTCAATGTTGTTCAAGCCAACGAGGTTGTGGACCGGAGCGGGCGATTCCTTGTGCGTGGGGGCAAGAGTCTGCTGATCGAATGCGTCCTCAAGCGACGTGATATCGGCGGGCACAACATCACCTTGGCTCTCAGATGCAGCTCGCTTGCGAGGGGGTGGGGGGTTGTAAGTCTTCTCAATGTGAGGGTTCTCAACAATCACGAGGAAGGCGAACTGGGCCAGATGAGCGAGGATGGAGATGAAGAGCACCTCGTAGCTGGCGGCCATCATGGAGATGCCATAGTAACCCGCGTAGCCGATCGAGTACATGGGGTGGGGAGCCATCTCAAAGACACCGTCAAAGGTCAGGTCCTGGTCGATGAGATAGAAGAAATCTCCCCAATACCAGGCGAAATCCTTGACGACACGATGAGCGTCCAGCTTGACCCAGAGGTTGAAGCCGATGAGACTGACGCCAACGGCCCATCGAGAGAAGCCAATCATGGAGTTCTCACCCTCGGGGCTGTGGCCACAGACGATTGCAAAGAGGCAGTAGGACACGAAATCACACATGAGGATCAAGTCAACTACCCTCCGGAAGACCAGCCATGTGTTGTACTCAATGGGGGCCTTTTCGAACTCGTAATCTTCCTCAATCTTTGTCTCGAGCTCGTTCTTGAGCAGGTTGTAGAGCCATGGTCGAGGGTTCTTGCCAGTGGCTGGGTTCTCGAAGAGCTTCCAGCGACGAGTCCAAGTGACGAGGCGGCGGTGTTTTGACTGAATATGAAGGAGAATCCCAATTCCAATGTTGTAGGAGGCTCGCCAGAAGAGAAAGACAAAAGCAAAGACAGTGCGTTTCCAGGCAGAGGGAAGGAAACAGGCAGCCAAGATGTGAAGGCCAAGGATAGTCAAGACGATTGCATCAGAAAAGTTCTTTGGTTGTCGAGGATCAAGAAGTTGAGAAACCATGTCATGAGTGGTGGGGACAATGAAGACTGTTTTGACATGTGAAAGTCAGCCAACGCGACAAGAGATGCTCTGCCACGATCAAAGCGTACCTGTGCCGTCCGGGGTTCGTCCATAGGTCTTGCTTGCCTTGTCGGATGACACATTGGCATCTGCATTGGCATCTGACGACTGGCGACTGTGCCCTGGTTCTGAGGGAAGCTTGTCTTGATCGGCCGACGACTCGACCCCAGGCTGCCGAAGCCGAAGCCCAGGGCCGGTGGAGGGCAGATCGGCGGCAGTACTCATGACTGAGGTTGCTTGATGCTCAGCAGAAGAGCAATGTTGAATTGACAAGATGGGTGTTGATGAATTAGACGCCCTTGAGGACGAGGAAAAAGAGAAAGAAATGGTTTACAAGGTAGAAATGGCGAGCGAGGACAGGACGGAACCTAGAAACGGACAACTGTTGGGGAGACCCCCTCGTGCGCCCGAAACGACGTCAGGGCTCCGCCGAAAGAGCACGGGGCCAGTTGGTTGAGCTCTGCTCGGGCTGCTCTGTCTGCTCCGAACGAAACGGGACACGACAGGGTCTGGAGCTTGAGGTGCTGGAAGCTGGGGCTAGCTGATGTGTCGTGAGTGGAGGGAGAGGAGGGATTTAGCAGGGGAGCCGCGCTGTGCCTCGATTTATTCCCCGGACCTCTTGTAGGAGAGCGTGCAAGAAGCCACCAATGGCGCGACTTTGAAGGTTTGTCTGGGCTTGCGGTAGTTGCTGATCTGTGGGATTGGATGCGAATAAGAATCAAAGAGGGTGTGATAGAACTTGGAGGCAAAAGAGAAGACAGACTTGCCGGGCGTGTAACACATGCCACTTCCAGCACAAGCGGGGAGCGGTTTCCCTCCGGCTGCAGCTGCTCCTGCTACAACCGTTCAACGGGGCCGGGACCACTGAGCGAGCGCTGCATGGAAGGGAGAAGGAGCCACTAAGCCCACTGTGACACCGTGGAGTCCACCAGCCTTACTCAATGCGTGGAGCTAGGAATGGCTCCAAACATCGCTCAAAGAAAGACTTTCGGACTTCCATCAACTTCTCCACCTCTCGGCGCCTCAGTCGCGTGCTCTCCCTCCATACTCGGACCTTCCTTTGGAACAAGGCTTCGACTGAAGATCGAGGCACTGCTCTACCAAATACCTCCTGATGTCGACGGCCTCACATGACCCGACCGACGACATCTCCTCGACGCCGATTCTACCCGGAATCTGCCCTGCCGCTGCAGAGACGGACTGCAGCCGGCGCCCGGCGCCGTGATCGAGGACGCCTCCCGATAGGTACTACGGGAGCTACCCCACCCGTCGGCGGTGGGGGCTCGGATGCGACTCCTGTAAGCTTCGACTATGGAAGAGGTCCAGTGGCTTCTTTCACGTCTCACTGATCCTTGAAAGCCAGCACACAAAATGGACCCTCATTTAAACGAGATCCGTGGGGTACAATCACATGTGAATCTGAGGAGCAGAGAGGACAGAGGTATCTCATCTCAGATGCTTCAACGGCTGAGATTCCATGTCAACATTGAGGTCATTGTGACTCGATACGTTTGCAAAGTTGCTGCCGTCAAAGTCTCAATTTCAGCTCATGGCTTGCTTGTCCATCTCCAGAGACCTCTCCCAAGGCCGTGAGCACGAGACCCTGAGCTGGATCCGGAAGCGACTCTCTCGCGATCGTCCATCACCCCAAGCCCTAGTCATCAGCCTTCAAGGGTCTCGACCTGCGACCCTTGCTTCCACGAGCTAGTCGATTCTGTTGAGAACGAAACACGCCAATGGCTAATCTTACAGTGGCCTTTTCTAATCCGCCTAGATGAATGCCGAAGGGATCCCGTTGACCCGACTGCTGGACACGAGAGACATTTATCCCGCAGTGTCTCGTCCCCGCTATTGAGCCAGTTTTCATCTTCGAATGAGCGGTTCACAAGTTGTTGGGAAGCTGAAGCTCATTGGCCCCTGGCCTGTTTTTGTATTTTGATTGCTATATCCTTCTCCTTCGTTGTCATTCCATATGTCTCGCAGTCGAGACATCTGCTGGCGAGCAAGGATACCTTGAGGTCGCCCCCCTGAATTGCGAGCTCTTAACGACTCAGATAATCCCAAAGTATACGAAGCCGCTAAATAATTCCTATCTTTGGATCGAGTCACGGGTCGACTCTCAGGGAGCCCTATTGGCACGGTTAAAGTCTGCAGCGACCTGCTTGCCAATCGTCCTGTTGGAAGAATGGGATTCCATGATGAAAAGCCTCGGTACCACATCAAGCCCTCTGCATACCGCACGTCGATCACCGCTCGCGGGCCTCAAGTTCATTGTGCGTTGTTCCTACTGGGAGGACACCGCAATTTCGATCGGGAATCAAAGACGGCTAGTGACTCTGTTGGCCGGTTCCGATTTCGCCATCTACTTCATTCGGCCTTTTGAACTATTCCAGTATGTACAAAGTCATGAGTAGCAAGCTGGGAAGCTACTTGATTTCACAATAACAACATCCTTGAAGTACCAGGCCAGACAAAGTTGTTTGGTAAGAAAGGGGCTCGGTCGTGATAATTCGCTACACTTTTCTTTCCTTCAAGGAGGGGACAACCAAATAATAAAGGGACCATCAAAATCCAGGCCAGGGAGGTAACTCAGACAGACCCTTGAGCTTCATTAAACAAGTGTTGTTTCCTGCCCTGAGTGATTTTTTCTTTTATCGAAACGAAGCCCAGTTTATGTTTTACAGACGGCTTTGGCGAGCTGACTCTAACAGCGCAGAACCAAGTCGTTAGCAACGTCAGAGAAAATACATCTCCCATGGGTTGGAAGTCCTTTCCCCATCGTCTAGGCCCTTGTCGAGTCTAAGCTTTCTTGGCCTGAACATGGCTGCTTACCTGCCCAGGGTTGCCCAGAGCCTAATCGAACGACATGGACATGTACGAGTCACTGACACAGGCAGACACAGGTTGATCACAGGCATACCGAAGCAACTGTCATGCAACAGTAATCATTCAACGAGCTGGTCCCCCAAACATTCTCGCCTCGTCCAAAATCACAAATCGAAGCAGGCAATATCACTTTTGTGTCCCCATCTCAGAACCATACCCAGACGTCGAATCATGAGGTTGAAGCCCTCAACCAATGCATTACCGTGCCCCCTAACTAACCCGTGATGACAAGAATTTAAAATGCCTACTGAGCCTTCTTGGCAAACTCCACCCGGAGAATGAGATGCTTGAAACCAAATCCGTCCATCTTGCTGCAGGCCTTGACAGCGTCGCCGCGGTCTGCGAAGCTGATAAAGGCGAATCCCTTGGCCATGCCGGTTTCCCGGTCCTTGGCAAGGAACACTCGGGTGACACGACCGAACCGCTCGAACATATCGCGCAGCTCTCCCTCTTCGGCCATCTCGGAGACCTGTAGCATAGAGTCAGCACATGAGACAAGCATCTCGGGACGGCAGCACTCACGTTGGTAACGCGCAGCGTAGCAAGGTCGTCCCTCTCGCCAAACTTGGATCCCATTCGCTCGCCAGCTCCTCCGGTGCCACGCAGCGCAGGAGGCACATATGAACCCTTCTTGGCACCGGGCGCACCAGGAGCGGCGGAAGGCTCGTCGCCCATGCCAGCGGCAACGTCGGCGGCGCCGGTCTCTCCGATGGGCGCCATGGTGTCCTTGTACGGACACCTGGCAGTGAAATGCTCGCCGTTGCAAATACGACACTTGACCTTCTTGTCCTTGAGCTTGTCCTTCATGGCCTGGGCGTTGGGGTCGGCCGTCTCGTCCTTGGCATCCTTGCGCCAGTTGATGCTTGGTCGGAAGATGATGTTCTCACCGACGGATGTGGTGTCGGGGGCAGGGCCTGGGGGATCCTTTGCGCTGAGGCCAAACTTGGGCCAGGTTTTTCGGTCGGCGACGCGGGGGTTTACGGTCTCGGTGTGGGTGATGAATCGAATGCGGCGAGTCGTCTTGACCTTCTCGCCGTCGTCATTGTAGCGGAATGTGATGACGGTCTTGGTGCCGTCCTTGTTGGAGATGGTCTGGGGGGGAGGGAGATCGGTGGAGGTCTCCTCGATATCGTCGTCGTCGGCCCAGTCGTGCCTGTTTGATGGTGGGGTTAGTCAGAGGGCATATCGATACCCCAGTCCAAACTGCGCTGCACTCACTTGGGCTTGTTCGCAACGGCGGCAGCCATGATGAATCGAGCGTATCCGGTGCGACTGTTTCTATATCGTCGTTATCTCGCGGTGCCGTCGGGATGCGTCGTAGAACTTCGTCGGGGGCGTCGGTTCGTGATCGTGGGGTTTCTCGGTGATGGATGAATTTAATCACTTTTTCGTGGTGCGGCGATTGAACAGTGGTGGGGCAAGTGTCAAGCCACAGTACAGTTCCGAATGAGCAAAGTCACATGATGTACACCAGCCACAGGGCCTACGTTATTCCGCCCCTTAGATGATGGCCAAGCCATTGTATCAAGTACGAGTCTTTTGTTGAACCTTGAGAGTCGTATGCCACTTTCTAATTCGGAATCGTGCCATTCTGTCAAGTCAGAGTGTCACCGATATCCCCGGAAATATCGGCACGAAGCGACAAGCACGTCGAAGGCGTGGCGCAGTCTTGAATTCGTATGCTTGCCCCAACCGAAACGGTTCCGTGCATCCGTTGGTTTGAAAATAGCTCGTGCAAGAAGCGGTGGAAATTTGAAACACATCGAGGACAACCAAACGTGCATTCAAATCTCGTGGATGCACGTTGGCGCTGGCATCACATTGGATGACAGTTGGAGGCCTTCCAACGAAGCGCCCCGAGTTCAGATGCCAAGCTTCTGGGTGAACGGGGGCGTTCAGGCCAGGAAGGGCCAAGCGTGGCGCAGCTCGTCGCACACACCAATCCCGTGCCGCGTAGTCCCGCAAACGCGGCCTGTGGCGTGCAAGGGGCCATGTGAGAGGGAGAGTTTACCAGACACTTACTTTACGAGCTTCCTCTCCTCACCGTTGTCCTTCCTTTCTCCTCGTCTCGTCTCGTCAATACAATACATCTCTCCTTCTGTTCATATCGACTGATATCCTACCCATCGTCCCTCGCGAAACACAGATTCGCCGCTCGTTCCTGCGCGCTACCTATTCGCGATCCACCACTTCCTCTCCTTTTCAGAGTCACACAGCGCATCACCGCTTCACCATGGCCTTCAAGCAAGACGAACCACCCGCCTACGGCCCTCCCCCAGGTGCCCCTCAGCCTACCTACGGCGGATATCAGCAAGATCCATACCAGCAGGGCCCCCCGCCGGGCCAGCAACCATACTATCAGCAAGGCCCTCAGATGGGATACTACAACCAGCAGCAGGGTCCCTTCCCAGCCGGACAGGGCCCCTATCCTCCTCAGCCAGGTCCTTATGGCCAGCCCGGCGGTCCTCCCCCTCAAGGTTACTATCCCGATGACGATAGGAGAGGTGGTGGTTCCGGAGGTGGCATCATGACTGGATTGCTTGCCGGTCTGGCCTGCTGCTGCTGCTTGGACTGCCTCTTCTAAACGGAAAAAATGATCAAACCAACTACGCAAAGACCTATCACCGCGATATCACCGTCACTACGCTACACAAAGATTCTCGAGAATTTGATGTAAACTGGGGTTTATCTCGCGCGAAAGGGCAAAAGACTGGGGGCGAGAGCGCAGCGTGACGCATCTGGAGACGGGCAGAATTCACTGGAATGTTAAAGGCGTTGGGGTTTCGCTCGATTAGGTACCGGAAGGGACTCATTCAATTGCTTATTTTTGGCTTGTTTCCTTGATATCAAAGCACGACTTCTAATCATATAATTCACCTCCACGAATGCAGACTAGTATGTGCTGTGCATGCATGTGTGTATGGCCGCAGGTCTCAAACCGATCTGATACTAGACCCCGGCAAAGAGTGTCTCGAATTCCGCCCTGACCTTTTCAACACAGTCGTTTGTGTAAATCATCTTTTGCACGTCTGGAGATGCCCACTTGTCCGGCACGGCGCCGTTGCTCTTGTGCTCCTTGAACATCCTATCCCTCTCCTCCTTGGCCTTGCCCTCGCCCAGGTGCAGCGTTCGCCCGGACATGTATGCCATCTGGACGAGGTTCGAGGTCCACTCCTTCCGAGACAGCTCGTACACCTTGAGGCACCTGGCGATGGTTTCGGGCCGAGCATCAGGGGCCTGTAGCAACACCTCGGCGATGGTCGAGCCGTCCTCGATGGCCATGGCTGCTCCCTGGCTCAGGTGCGGCAGCGTTGGATGACAGGCGTCTCCGACGAGGCCGACGGACCCTTGTGTCCAGGTTGGTAGAGGCTTGTACATCCTCAGACGCCACTCGCAGACCTCTCCTTCGGGGACCAGGTTGAGCATCTTTTGCACGAGGGGGCAGAAGGTCTCAAAGACCTTGAGCATAACCTTCTTGGAACCCTTGGTTGTGTACGTGATGGATGGGGCCGTGGCAAAGTTCTCATCTGGTTGGACTGTCGACAAGTTGTAGATGGACTTGTTGGCGATGGAGTAGGCAATGATGTGGCGCTTCTCCCCAACCCATCTGACCACCTCGTCACTGTCAACCAAAGCCAGGAGCTCTGGATCGTGGGCCATATCCTCCCTCTTGAGCATGATGCGGTAGGCAGCCTGTCCAGTCTCAGCTTCCTCAGGCTCGGCACCCACCTGTTGCAGCAGCTGGGCTCGTGTCACACTCTTGATGCCGTCGGCGCCGAGCAGAATGTCGGCGTGGCACGTGTAGGGCTCCGAGTCTCTGGGCTTGAGCTTGAACGACACCCTCGGGGAGAAGCTAGTGATTTCCAGCAGGCTGGTTGAGAAGTGGAACTTGATGCTGCTCTCCTTTTTGCACGCCTCATACATGTGACCAGCCAAGGAGGATCGATGGCCACAGAGATGAGAGTAGCCATACTTGGCCTTGATGTCAGGCATATCAACGTGAGCAAGTTCGACATTGGTGGCCCCCTCTAATCAGTGTTAGCCAAGTCATGGATAGGGGGGATGAATCAATGTGTACGTCTGATGCTGCTCCCTGTCACACAGGTTGACTCCTTCTCAATGTCCTCCCAGCAGCCCAACCTGTCAAGGATTCTCCCCATGTTGGGAGCCATCTGAATACCGGCTCCAACGAAACCGAGGTTACTAGCAGTCTCGTAGACATTGATATGTTTGAAACCTCGTTTGGCCAAGGCGAGGGCGGTTCCCAGGCCACCCATGCCCGAGCCGATGATGGCAATTTCCAAGTCTCTAACGTCAGACATGTCGGCGATGAATTCGTTGTCTTGGACACTCCAGTACTGGACCAAACAAGAGCAATAAGGACTCATTTATAAGAAAGCCTAGAATGGTTTTCTTTATCCGATTATACATCCGTCGTCGTCGTGCTACTATCCGAAGCAAATGCCGGGATGCGGGGGAGATCCGACGCACCTGAATGGAGCCTTTTACTCCCGATTTTCGGGAGCCTTTTTTACAACAGCAATTCGTAACGAAACAAGTTGGATTTCAGCTTGATATTTTCCTAGATTTCTTTCATCATTGTCAAGGGTGGAAATGACTTTGCGCTGACTGGTTGGCAAGTATGCAACTATCACAACGCGTGGGCATACAATGCCAAGCGAAGTCGGAGGCTCTGAACAATAATTGACGTCACTAACACTCCCAATAACTCGATTAAATATCTTCGGGATTAAATTCAGTAGCAGTATTATCTTTGATTTGTAATGCAACTTCATACTCTCTCTATTCTCATGAATCACGGTCATGTGCGTGAGTTGTAACCCAAAATCCAACTTTTCCAAATCACAAGTCATCAAGCCATGTCCATATCCTTGATCCGTTCCTTCTTCCTCTCCATCGCAAGAGCATCATTCATAACCTGGTCGGGGTCCTGATCGCCCGCGTCCAGAACCTCGAGATGGCCACTTTCATCCGCTGTTCCAGTTCGGTAACCGCTGTGGCTGCCAAAGACATACCAGACGTATCCAGTCATGAGGACTGCCACGACGAGGAAGGCAAAGACTGTCCAGTTGCCCATAGCGTACATGGGAGATGTGCTGCTCGGGAACAGGAAGGGTGCAGAGATACCGCCAGTGTTTGCAATGGCAATCATGCCTCCAGTGGCCAAGGCTGTGGCGGTTGAGCCTCGGACAGTAGCTGTTCGGTGCTAGAATTGAAGTCAATACACTTTTCTCTGTTCAAAGACGCTAGAGGTGATCACTTACAGCAACAAAAGGCAACACAGCTGCGTTGGTGCAAGCAATGATGAAGACGGCAAAGTAGCGGACACGCCAGTTAGTGACGACAGCGAGCAAGAGATATCCAGTAGCCACAAAGGCCAAGCCACCGATGATATGCTTCGAGCGCTCCTTGGTCCTGTCGCTGTGCAGACAGTTGCCGATGATGATGAAGAGGGCAAAGACGTTGGGGGGGACCGTCAGGAGCTGGGCGGTGTATCCTTCAAAACCAAGCGAGGCGACGATCGAAGGGGCAAAGTATCCGAAAGCGTTGAGCGAGTTGGTCATGAGGAAGTACTGGATGGCAAAGAACCAGAAGAAAGGCTCCATGACAGTCTCCTTGGCGACCTTGCTGTCCCAGTGCTTGTCACCCATCGAGGGCGCGTAGGGCCCAAGGCGCTTGACGGCGAATGCCCTCTCCTCGGGGGATAGCCACGAGACAGTCTGAGGGTCTATTCAGCTCAGGTTAGCACGGTTCAAGATGCGATTTATATGTTGGGACTTACAATCGGGGAGCCAAAGCCACACCATGACACCGACAATGACAGCGGGGATGCCCTCCAGGACAAACAGCCTGTTGCACATATTAGACAATGAGATATTGACTGGGCACCTTCAAAACTTACCACTGCCAGCCGGCCAAACCAGCTTTACCGTTGAGAAAAGAGATGCCAGTAGCCAGCAAACCTCCAAAAGCACCAGCCACAGCGACACTGGAGGCAAAGATGGCCATCCTAGTCGCTCGCTCCTCTGGCTTGTACCAAAAGCACGGGTACATCATGACACTATCCTAGTCAGCAAAGCCTCTCTCTCTTCTCAGAGAAAACTCTCAACTCACCCAGGAAAGAAGCCAGCCTCAGCGAGGCCGAGAAAGATTCTCACAATCAGCAGACCGGCGTACGTCGACACGGCGGCGGTGCAGATGGTGACGATACCCCACGAGACCATGATCCTGGAGATCCACTTGCTGGGCGAAAAGTACTTGAGGAGGATGTTGCTGGGGAACTCCATCAGGACGTAGGGGACGAAGAAGAGGGCCACGGCGATGTTGTACTTTTGGCCGGTGAGGTCGAGCTGGGCCACGATGTTGTCCTCGGGGGTGTCATTGTTGAGCGTGCGTGCGTTGCCCAGGTTGACTCGATCGAGGTAGTCTTGGGAATGTCAGCGGGTTTCCTAACTGAGTGTGTGTTTTATGCACATACTCAACAGGTAGGTGACGCAGATCCAGGGCATGATACGGAGATCTTGCTTCCTGACGATCCTCTTCTCCATCTCCTTGTCATTGAGGTCCACCGTCTCCAGACTTGGAACGTCCAGAGACGGCTTCGCAGAGAGAAACCTTTCCCAGCTAAACATGACAAGCAGCTTCTACAACAGATTCTAGAAGGCGGGGACTGGGGAGACGAGAGGATGAGGGGTCAAAACGGTTGTGTTAGTCGTGCAGATGCAAGCTTATTTAACTACACAAGACCGTTTCGTCCTCCCACAACCCGCTTCCTGCAGACGGAAAACCTCGTTCCATAGTTTATCTCTGATCTTGTCCGCAAATGGACAGACCTACAAGATAGTGACTGTCCCTTTGAAAGATTCAAGATCAGGCCGGGGAGATAACGGTGGGCGGATGGCGGCACCGCTCATGCAGGTTTTCAGTTTACCCCGGATTTCGGCGAATAAGCTAGCCTGGTAAAAGGAATTGATGGACTCTGGGCCATGCGAGCCATGTCCACCTTTGATATGAATGCCTCACGGTCGTTGGTGGCCGACGGCGAGTGTGCCGGCGGGTATCTAGACTCCTGGTGAAAGCTCAAGCTGGGCTGAGACCGAGAGTCTCCCTCATTAGTCGTGGACCCCTCTATTCTAGGTTTTTTACGTATGCGGTTCTATTTTCTTGAGTCATATGGAGCCAGGATCCTGGGTCAGGGTTACAGTGAGTCTGATTGACGATCGTTGGGTCGTATCAAATCCCGCAAGCAAGATGAATAAGTTGTAGCATGTAAGAGAATACCTCTTCTTTGATCCGAGTACGCAGTTATGTATTCGGAACGAAAACGCTTGCTTGTAGCTCGAGTTCTCCCTCAGTATAGTGCCATGACTGCTGGATGATCAATTAACCACTGCCAGCGAAAATTGCCAGAAACAATTTAGGTATCTTGGTGAGCAGAACGTCATCTTATTGGACCTCAAGGTTCGGGATCTTTGACGCTATTGGTGGTTCGGTCGTATATCTAGACTCCGGTAGTTGGCCTGTCTAGCCTTGGTGAGTCCACCATGATAACGACGGCATGGATCTCGCTGTAATAGAAATAAAGTTTGGGCAAGATAAGAGAAGATATAAGCCCGTCACGTACTCTACAGTGCTCGGCCATGCCGTTATCAAAGATGATGGCAAGAAATTACGACATCATCTAGGGTATATTGGTTCGGACCTATATGCAAAGCATGGGATGGTTTGGCCCGTATTATGCTCCGACAAAGGTTTAGTTGTCAATCATCCATCGTTTGTCGAGGTAAAGTTATAAAGATCCAACATTGTTGACATCAGTAGAGTTAGTTCAATCTCGAGGCGCTCATATCCTGTCCTACCCAGTGAGATGGGAGAACCAACAAGGCCTCTGCCTAAGCGGGGATCATGATCCTTTTCAACCACCTGCGTCAAATGGCCTCAATTGGCAGATCAGATCTACAACTGGAAAAAATCGAGACAATTACTCACAAACATCTACCATCATGACTTCATTTCATCATCTACCTACAGAGATAATCTGCCGCATCCTAGAATGCTGCTCAAACCAAGCAATAGCCAATATCGCAGGAACATCGCACCACCTCTACGACATTTCCATCCCGCTCCTCTACAAGCGACAAGCAAAGGAAGGAAACCACGATATAGCATTCTGGGCTGCCGAGCATGGCCGTATCGGAACCCTGAAGCACATCGCCGAGTATATGACGGTCCGCGTCGTCGCCGCTGAGGAGTGGACGCACCGGATATACGACACATCAGGCGACTTTGACCCCGAGACGGATGCCGTAACCGGATGGTACTGGACGCCGTTGCATGTCGCTGCGGAACATGGACAGATCGATGCTGTCGAGTTTCTCTTGGATCACGGCGCCGATATTGATGCCCAGTCCCTGACACAGCGCGACCTCGGCCTTGGGATTGGTATAGATTCGTACAGCATCGATTTCCAAGACCGTGGAATATTCGAGCTGCCGCCTCCCGTCTCGTTCTCGCCTCTCATTGCAGCCATCCACTGCTGGCAGAACCATGTGGTCGAGCTGCTCCTCCGCCGCGGCGCCTCGATAGAGATCCGCGAGACGGCCAGTAAGCGGCCCTGTGGCACCACGGCGCTGCATGTTGCCGTCATAAACGGGAATGTGGAGGCCATCAAGATGATTATAGAGGGAGGACACGCAGGGCCAAACGATCCAGACGCTGATGGGTTTCCACCGTTGCTCTGGGCGGCTCGATACTTGGGCATAAACGACGATGCTTCAGCTGCTTCTATGCAACCGCTGCTTGACCTTGGCGCTGACATCAACTACATCGCCCCTAGCGATTTCTACCCGGGATCTCGACACTCGCTGGTGACTATCCTGACCAAGCGATGGAAACCATACTCAGCCGAGGCACTCATCGCCCTAGGGGCGACGCCTCTCAGTGACCACGAGTCGAGGGAGATTGACAGGGTGGCCGTGACGCACTTCTGAGATTTCACTCTAGAAACTCCCTACCAGATATTGGCAAATCTTAAAAAGCGTAGAGCAGTCGTAAACATATCATTTGCTAGTTATCAGAACCCGTGTCCTGCTTATCCACGTCCCTCAACCATCGCGCTCTCTTGAACCAACAGTCGATCTCGACCCTGAGCTTCGCAGCTCCCTCCCGCCTTCTAGTCCTGAATCCGGAGTGCGCGTTACGCTGCTCTCTCGAGCTAGGGGTGATGGGAAATCCGGAGTGACAGATCGTGAGTCGCTCCCAGGTCGCTTTGGCTTGGAGCTTGTCGAGAGCCTCTTCCGGCGTCCAGAAATCGAGCCACTACTAGATCGACGGCTAACCTGGTGGTCCTCACCATCCAGGGTCGGCGTCTGGCTCCTGGTAGAGCTGGTCGAAGCACGACGAACACTGCTCCCCCGGCGCCTACGTTCCTTTTCAGTTACGTGATGACGAGGTTGATGAGCCGCCTTCTCAGGATCCTGGCGTCGGAGCTGGGGCTGTCGCCATGGCAGCCACCAGAACCACGGATATTGCTGCCTTGCCAGCTGGTGATCCCGCTCCTTGACCTTTTCGCGCAGCAATGCGCGCCGCTCATTCTCCTTCTCCCAATATTCGGTCCGGTAAAGCTCCCAGTTCTCTCTAAAGGTAGCTGAGAAGGGTTTGGCAAGGAGTAGCAACTTGACATAGTCACCACCTGGCGCGAGGTCCTCTTCATGACCACCCCGCTCCTCATCTTCATGGGGGAGTATCAACGTAGGATGACTATCGTTCGAGATCTGAAGCTCCCTCTCAACCTCGCGCAAGAGGCTGGGCTCGACGTATCGGTAGGATGAGCTGGCGGTATGCGAGAACAGGCCGTACGTCAGAAAAAAGCCAAGGGTCGAGAGCGCCTCAGCCCACCACGGTCGCCGTATTATGACGAGCTTGCAGTTGAAGCCGCGCAGTCCTCTGTTGGAGACGGCAAACCAGCGTCGCGGCCATCTGATGCCGCGCTCCCAGATTCCAGTTGCCCACACAAGAATCGCGGTGATGATGCCACCCATAAAACACACCTTCTCGGCACCCTCTACGGCCCAGTAGATGGAGCCACCGACGCCCCTACCGTCTTCTCGGGGGGCAAAGAAGAGAGCATATCCAAACATGGCGATCCACAGCGTCAGCAGCGCAAGGAAGAAGGTATGATGGCGCTTCCTGGCGCGCAGTTCGAGAAACTGGGCACGCAGCGACGCCTCGAGGATCAAGAGATTCAGATAGATCATGGAGGGCGAGCTCGGGGTGTGAATAAGAGGGTCGCCCTGCTTGCCCAAAGAACTCGAGCCAGAGACCTCCTTGGCGCCCTGGCTAGGGGCCGAGGCGCCCTTGACGATGGAATCGACGTCGTCGGCCATGTCGCAATGGGGGATCGAGGAGTCTAGTCGGCCGAGTCGGTCCCAAGAGGCTGAAGAGCAGCCGATTAGGGAGAGCACGAGGCCATGCACTGTAGAGGAGCCCAAGGTGCGAGACGAAAGAAGGGAGGGGGAGGATGGCTCGAATCGGATCGATGGCGGTCAAGTTCGGGTCCGATAAGCGACGGGAAGGAAGAACGGGAGAAGGGGATTCGCCGCTTCGAGGGTGATTAATCGGACTTCGAGTCGCTGACGGCTCAGGGTAGCGCAAAACGTGGGCGATGCGAGAGGTGGTGGTGGTTGAATGTTAGTTTCACTGGTGACTTTTTCTGGGGAACGTGGCGGGTGGTGGAACGTTTCTCGGTGGGTGGTCCATCGTCATCACAAGCCAAAAAGAACAGGGAGCTCCCCTCTAGGCTAGCGGCCTTTTGCTCTAGGGCCAGCAGCAGGCCTTGAAGAACTTGAAAGCAGTGGAGGGCTCAAGCTCGGTTTGTCGGTACTTGTATGGGGTACCTGATGAGCTAGAGTGATCCGAGCGCCAATTGCAGTGGGTTCTCCCAACACGTTGGGGAAACATCGTTGGTGCAGTCGGTACCCGGTACAAAGCTGGCAAGGCAAGGCAAGGCAAGGCAAGAGCGGCAGAAACCGATATATCCCGCCTCCCAGGTTCCCACTCATAAGGCTCCTTGACGTTCTCTATTTTTTTTTTTACTTGCCTCAACAACTCCTTCACCTCGGGGGCGAGCCCTTTTACACTCTTTTCCCTGCCTCGTCTTGTAATCCGCTTCCAACCTGTTGCTGCGGACTTGGCAATGGGCATCCTCGTCTCGTCGATTCCGCAGCGGACTTCATCCCATTAACACAGCCGCCGGGCGTCGGCATCGGCACCATCCAAAAGCCGATCTCTGCGTTAACTCCGGCAAGCCGTGTTTTCGACTTGCGTCACGGTCGAGGCGTCATCAATTGATTGGGGTTCACTTTTTTAGGTCGTTTTGGGTGCCTGGGCCTTCATAAAGAGGCCAGGGCCCCGACTTTGTCGCCCATGCTCAAGATTCAACCGACCTTCGCGGCGTTGCAACTATCGCGTCTTACTCTCGCCGCTTCGCTACCCGCTGCTTCTTGCAAGATGTCTACCGCAGACGGTGCCGTGCGACCGCCCCGGGCTGCTGATGCCCCTGAGGAATTTAAACACCAGCCCGAACTCAAACCTTCGTCTGCTTTTCTGTTCCCCCTTGGTTACAAGGACGCTGCTTATCAATGGGTAAGTCTAAGTCGGCGCAAGATCGGAGCGCAGTCGGGAATAGCACTAACAAAATGTCTAGTGGACGAGTCTTGCCCCTCAGGCTGTCGAGCGCAACCTCTTGAAGCTTATGCCTCACCTCAAAGAGGCCAACGATAGCATCACAAATATCGATACACCCGATCGCCCCGACCCGTATGGCACCCGAGTATGGAGACGGACAATGGTCCACCTGTCGGGCAAAAATCGCGCCCTCAACGAAGTCACGGTCGAACGGGTCGGGGAGGAAACTGAAGATGCCCTCGTCATGATCCACGGATATGGCGCCGGTCTCGGCTTCTTCTACAAGAACTTTGAGCCCATTTCTCGCATGAGGGGGCTGAAGCTGTATGCGCTGGACATGCTCGGCATGGGTAACTCGACTCGGCCGCCATTCAAGATTCACGCCAAGAAGAAGGAGGACCAGGTTCTTGAAGCCGAGAGCTGGTTTATCGACGCATTGGAGGAATGGCGAAAGGCCAGGAAACTGGAGCGGTTTACCCTGCTAGGTCATTCTCTGGGCGGCTATCTTGCCGTTTCCTACGCCATCAAATATCCTGGGCGCCTCAAGAAGCTTATTCTGGCCTCGCCGGTCGGTGTGCCGGAGGATCCTTACGCTGTCAACGCCTCCATGCCTGATCCCAACTCTTCCTCGTTGGAGAACGAATTTACCGAGGACCAGCAGAGCATCACGGATCATGCTGGTACGCTCTCCAAGCACAAGCCTGCCTCCAATGTTCTGAGACGCCCTCTGCCTGGCTGGTTTGTCTGGCTTTGGGACCAGAATATCTCCCCCTTTAGCATCGTTCGCATGAGCGGTCCTCTTGGCCCTCGATTCGTCTCAGGCTGGAGTTATCGACGATTCAACCATCTCCCGCAGCTCGAGTCTCAGGCTCTCCACGACTACTCTTTCTCCATCTTTAAGCAGAAGGGTAGCGGCGAGTATGCACTGGCATACATTCTTGCCCCTGGCGCATACGCTCGTCGTCCAGTTATCAACCGTATCCAAGACGTTGGCCGACAACTGATTCCCCAACCTGACGGTGCCCCGCCAAAGAGAGAGACGGGTCTCCCCATCGTTTTCATGTACGGTGAAAATGACTGGATGGATGTGGCCGGTGGTCTAGCAGCACAGGAGAAGCTTAATGACCGAAGACTCAAGGCGCTGCTCCACGGATCAGATGAGGAGAAGCGCAATGAGAACGGCACAACAAAGGTTCTTCTGATTCCCAAGGCTGGCCACCACTTGTACCTGGATAACCCAGAAGAGTTTAACAACATGATACGCAAGGAGCTTGAAGAGACGAGGGCAGACGAGCAACGAAAACGTGGACTATAGACGACATGAGTCTCAATCTGCCATGAGCATGGAAAGGAGAAGGGTAAGGGAAGGCTTCATTGGATCGGCGTTGAAACGGGACTTGCTTGACCAAGGCCAGCGCCAGGGAGACTTGCACGCAGCGCCTTGACGTGCGCGTCGGGAGAGACCCAGACCGTTACGACATGCCGGTTTGCTGAGCCGCTTTGGAGGGGCGTTTTCTGACTTGTGCTACGGCATCATTAGACTTGGATACAGACATACACAGCCTAGCAAGGCTATGATAAAAGCAGTAGATAGTGGTATAAATATGCATGTTCTGTAATAAAATCAAATTCTACTCTAAACTGCATTGATTTAGGTCTGCTACATGATGTGAGCTGGGCTATTGGCATTGAGTTGTACGCAACCTCAACACACGAAGAATACCCAGGGGCCAACCCACCACAATACACACCATGTTAAACAAAGCCTCTCTAATGTTTCAGAAAGAAACCAACCTTTCTCCTGGCTTGCAGAGTAAGCAAAAATGCAAAAAGCAATGCGTAATCTGGGAATCGAACCCAGGGCTCCCCGACGCTGCTCGAATGGCAACGGAGAATTTTACCACTAAACCAATTACGCTTATCACGTGATAACAACAGTGGATATTTGTAAATAAGTAGGCCAGCTGAGTCACCAGGGGTCCTGCTTTTACCGATGGGCAATGCAGGCAACTCCCAGGCCTCGGATAGCTAGCTTGTTTCGTTCACCTTGACAACGAAATAAAACACCTAGAAACTCTCACCATGCTCCCAAAATTCTCCTTAAGCTAATGCAGGGACGGTGAAGCGTCGGGACGGCCCGAGAAGCCAAATTCATCAGAACTTTTGCCGTCTTGGGGTATCTTGCTTGCTACTCCGCGCCCATCTATCCAGCGCCCGAACTCGGGATACTCAAGCTCCCAGAGCAGGTTAGCTAAAGTGTTAGACTATCGACCCAAGGGTTATGGTGGCTTTATTCTGACAGTATTCGAGGCTGTCCTTGCATCTCAAGGGCATAAGAATCACGGCCAAAGATGCTATGATGAAATACAATTCAACGTCGTGGTTATACGTGTATTCATAAAGTCTAATAAGCAAAAAAATCGAAATCTCTCCCCAGCTCCATTGCTTGTTTTTCTATCGAGACCAAAATGCCCCCTTCTAGAGCCAGGGTATTCGTTGCCGTTCATTCTGTCAGTGAAACTGCATCTTGCCTACAAGGTGCCTTTGTGATACTGCTCCGAGCCACAGAAACCTCCTTCTTCCAGAGACGCCGCGCAAAAGAGTAACAAAGGCCTGACCGTAAAATCATTGTACATTTCCACCTCATCTTGTCTTGTTCTTCTTCTCTTTGTCTTGTCTTTTATAGATTGATCAGGTCCACCTCTGAAAAGTCGGGTGGTGCCCTGCCGTAGACGACGCGGACCTTGCTGTCGAGAGCTGTGCCCTCGTTGCTGATCCAGATGTTCTCGCTGTATTCTTGTGTTCGTCGAATCTCGTCATCGCTGACGCCCAAATCATCACGAGGGAGCCACACTGTAGGCCGGCGTGCTCGAAGTGCCTCGTGCTGGAACGCGTGTCGGACGAGGGCATCTCTCTCATCTGGAGTGAGATCCTCGATTTCGTCGTGAATTCCTCCGAAAAGAGCCTCTCCAATAGCTCGCTGGGCCTCGATATCCTTCTGGCGATGCTGTCGCCGGTATTCCGAGGCCTTCTTGTTCTTGTCCTTGTCCCTCGCCTTGCCCACCGCTGCCAGCTTGCGAAGTTGGTTTCCTCCGTCCTTGGCCCAAGTGCCTACCTGCTTCACTGGGCGACGAATGCTACCAAACTTGCGCATCTCAATGTCTTGAGCAGTCTCTGACTGATGTGTCTTCTCACGCTCGCCCAGGCTTTCAGTTTCCTCCGGCAACTCATCCTCCTCAAGAAGACCAATTCGACGGTCCTGGGCTCTCTGGAATGCTTCATCACGCAAAACTGCCTCGTCCTCAAACGTGATAGGCAGGTAACGGAACAGCGGCGAGAAAGAGTAGTTGAGGAGCACCTGGTAGAGGATAGTAAGGATGAGGACAACAATCATGACGACTCCATGGGCTGTGCAGGTGTAGCTGCCCTTGTCATCCTTGGTAATGAAGAATAGACCTGCAATGCAGAGTTCCATGAAGTAGATGCCGGTAAAGGTCTGGTTGATGGCACGGGGATACAAGACACCCCCGGTATCATGCTCAAACCGAGTGACATAGAGCATCGCGTATCGCTGGGCAAACCACAACAGCCCGAAGGTGATGATGGCAAAGATGGAAATCAGCGGCGCGATCACGCAGTAGATCAGCGCGATACAGGCAAAGTTGGTGTAGATGGGGAAGAAGGCGCCCCATTTGACTTGGTTGAGCTTGGTGTTTCGTGACCACTTGTTACGTGCAGTGCTGTCGAGAATCCTGGCAATGACGTACCACATGACCAGTGTTCCAATCTGGAGGAGGGTTCCAGAACTTGTCGACATGGCCTGCAAGATCATGTACGAGAAGAAGTAGTTGGAAGCGCTGGGTAGGTTCGTCGCGAGAAGATCGAGGATAGCTTTGGCAGTTTGTAACTGCTTCACGTTGTCCACCAGCTCGTCAATGGATGCCGCGAAGAAAGATGCGATGGAGACAATGAGGAAAACCTGGATGAACAAGAAGACAAAGTAGAAGACCTGGACAAACTCGACCTTCTGTGATCCAGTCTTGGCTCCCTTGAAACTGGCCAGGAAGTCGAGGATGATGGGGATGAGGAAGAGCAGCAGACCGAGCACCACGGCGGGCAAGACACCGGCCACGGCCTTGGCGATGTTGTGAACAGTCTGGTTGTCCTTGAGAAAATGGAGCCACTCATTGTTCTGAATGAGCTGGTCCAGTTGACTCAAAGCCGCCGTCCAAGCAACGGGGATCGCCCACAAGAAGATCATGGCTGCAACGATGACGAAAACGAGGGCTGATCGCATCCACTCCTGCCACCAGGTGAAAGCCATGTTGTCCCAGACAACATCCTTGGGAGAAATCTCGTTCATTCTCGGGGTCATCTGCTTGGGAACGTGGTGGATGACGCTCTGGCAAGCCATATGGGCAGCAACCTGGTGGTTGAACTGGATAAAGGCCGAGTTCATCAGGGGGAACCGTTCAGGCTGCTTCTGATCCTCCTCGATCTCTAGGTTGAGACGAGCAAGCTCCTCTCGGCACCAATAGATTGTATCAACCTTTTTGGTGACGAAAGGTACTCCAAAGAGCCAAGTGGCTCCAAATAGGGGGAGACGATGCGACGGGCGATGCTTCTTCTTAAGATACTTCTCCCATTCCGCAGGCTGGTCTTGCTCCTCTGTGTAATCGGGGTTGTATGCCAAGGGATACTCGATGGGTTCCTCCTCGACCTCAGGCTTGACGAATGGGAGCGAGTACTTGATCGTCTGCCACAGAGTGTTCTTGTTGCTCTCTTTCTGTTCCTTGTACGCCGCAGCTGCAGCTCCCTGGGGGACAGGAGATATGTAGGCACCAGGAGGAGGCTTCCAGAACTGCCACCACTTGGAGTCCTTGGTGGTGTAGATGTCATCCGGGTTCTCGAGTTTCCGCACAGTATTTCCCCCAAGACCGATAGGCTCGCGCGAAGGCTTTGGGTTCATCTCAGCTGTGCTCTCGAGCGACATTCTGTACGTATTCCGGGAGTGGTTATTCTGGCGGAGCGTCTCCGAGGCCGAGATGCGGTTTTCGTCTTCATCGACAGAAGGGCGAATTTTGTATCGATCAGAGCTTCGAGAGGGGGCACGGTTATCATTGGTCTGTGTCAGACCCATGAAGCCATTAGTTGTCTCCAAGGTATCTTCCACGTTGTTGCCGGCCTTAGAAACAACGCCCATGATGCCATG
This sequence comes from Fusarium piperis, assembly GCA_027886205.1. Classification (NCBI taxonomy): domain Eukaryota; kingdom Fungi; phylum Ascomycota; class Sordariomycetes; order Hypocreales; family Nectriaceae; genus Fusarium; species Fusarium piperis. The sequence goes on along the minus strand of RZGM01000052.1, from coordinate 51,819 downwards.
GCCAACCTTTGAGAGGGGATCGCCCAGGAGCGGAACCTTGAAGCCCTTCGACGAGGCCCTGTCTTCCTCTTCGGTGTTGTTTGCTGAGGCTTGGTTGAGAATCTCGTATCGAGATTCACGAACTCCGGCGTCGATTGTATGAGGAACCTCATGCTTGTCTCCAGCGTTCATGCCTTCAGCGCTCATGGCGATTCTCTTAGCTTCAGCATCCTCGCGCGCGTTACGCTCGGCCTTTTCTTTCTTGCTCATTGCCCCAAGCTTCATCTCCTTGCGTTCCTTCTTTTCCTTTGCTTGTTTCTGCTTCAACTGTGCTTTCTTGGCGGCCTTGATGAGATCCGTCTCTGCCTGCTCGAGCATGAGGTGAACCTTATTCCGTTCCTTAATCTTTTCTAGCAGCGTCGACAAATCTCGGTTAATCCAGACATTGCGAATGCCTCCGGGGAAGACATCAAAGAGGCCCATCAGAGCCTCCTCGCTGAGCCATTTCCCAGGGATAGAGTTGACAAGGACCGTGGTGGCGGAAGCCCTGAGTCGGTGCTCGGCGCTGGTGAGATAATCTTGGCGTACTTTGATGTAGACCCGAAGTTCGAAGAAGAAGACCCAGCAAACCCAGATGACGACGAGAATGGCCATGAGCAAGTGGGCGCCATACCTGCTCGTATTCTTACTACTAACATTGCCCCACGCAAGCGTGTCCAGACCCGTGGGTACCGTTTCGTTCCTGCCAGCATCGTTGTCTTTGATGTCAATGTCTTGGCCCCTTCCACCGACGTAGTTGAGAGGAATCAAGATGGGCGTGACAATGCCGCAGATGGGGATGAAGATGATGAGGAGAGTCTTGAGGTAGCGAAGAAAAAAGTAGGCGTCGAGTCCACACTTTTCAATGACTTCGCGATCGCTATAGTGCCATAGCGTCTTGAGCATGCCCATTACTGTTCGGGGAGGAGGTTCGGTTCGTTCGCGCTCGGGCACTAGATAGGTCTTTGGCTTGCTGCAAGAAGGTTAGGGGGTGTCGCATTGGGTGTATGGAGTCTGAAGCTTACAATATTCGGGCCAGCTTGTTACGCAGGAAGAGGAATAGCAAGATCTGAACTGCAAAGACTACCATGGCAACAGCGACCGCAGTAAGGAAGCTGACTATGCCGATGCCCCTGTCTTTGTTCGCAGCACTATTTTGCGTAGGAGTGATACCTATACCTCCTGAGGATGTCTTGGTAGCTCCGGTTGAGAGAGTTTCTGAGCCGCTGAGAGTCTCCGAGGCCGACAGGGCAGAGGAAGCTATCGTGCTAGCAATGGAGCTGGCAAGGGAGCTGACAATCGAATCGGTCCCGGTGGCCGACGCTGTGTCGGTCACCGAGTCCGCGGTGTCTGTGGCCGTGGAAGACATGTTGGATGAGGAGGGGAGAGTTGACGGAGGTGAAACGTGGAGGAGAGGTTATTGTGCCCCGGCTGGGGAGGGAGCCAAAAGTATGTTCCCCAATGGATGTGTGTTGTAATGAATTTCGCAGATAATCAGAGGTGTTGTCGCAAGTGATGGGCCATCACAGCCAGCAACGGGAATAACTAACAGACGCAAATTAAATGATAAAGGGTCTCAAAGGAGGTCATGAGAAGAGAAAAGAGTCAAGAAAAAGACACAGGAGTAGGCGATTAGAAGGTTTGGTTTCCAAGATATTGGTGTTTGGCCTGCCGCCTTCGGTCGCGTCATGATTGGAGACCCCTGCCCTCTTGGGGTCTTTTATGGGTCTGTCCATTCCAATTTGGGGGAAGCGCAGTGTCTGATTGGCAGGGTGTGATGGCAGTGATGTTGTCTCCACCGAACTGGCTGCGCTGGCCGACGGGCCAACTCCCCCGCCGAGGAAGGCCCCGGGAGTGGGAGGCAGCAAAAACTGGGCACGCCGCGCAGTGTAACGCTGTAATGGGGGCCGTATGACATCAGAGGCTTCATTGGCCACCCTCCAGCGATGAAACAGTCCCCTGTGCCTGGAATTTTCGTGTGCGTCGTATCTTGGTTGGTTGTCGCGTATTTTGAGCGCTTGTGGTTGAAGCGCCGTTGAGTCTTTGGGCGCCTAAGAAATGGATTAGAATAGAAACATCGTATCAAAGGCTTGCCGCCACGAGAGTTGCGTGGTTTGCTTTTTCCGTTCATCCTTTGTTAGGTTCTCTTTGTTCATCTTTGATTAATATTCTCCCTCGTCTTTATATTATCTCGCTCCCTAGGTCGTTTCGAATTGATCAACATTCTCGGCTGGGGCCGGGCACATGGACCATCACTCAACAATCTCCAAACAATATGGGTCGATCTAGCAAGCAAGACCCAAGCAGGGAAATGTGGCATGTTCAATCGTTTCAATCATGTTTAGCTCGCTGTCAAATGCATCGTCTATCGTTACATGGCACACTCCTTGTGCTTACACCTTGGTGCATCCTTTAACTCCCTATTTCTTGCAGTGGTCTTTACCTGGGCAATATGCCAGGGGATCGCCTCCAATGCCCAGGAAACCACCACAATCGCCATCCTTGTGAACGATTCCGATAGACTGAGAAATTATTATCAGCGTACTCTTTTTTAAATGATAGTAACGAACTACTCACCTCTCCCTTAAAGTTGTAGTAGTAATGTCGGTTTTGGTGACGACAAGCCAAAGGTGCAATATCGCAGTTGGGCAGCGTGAATCGAAAGTAGGCATACAAGATGGTCTGCATCGGTGCACGACTGGGGATGGCATTCGTCCATCCTTCCCATTGCGCTTCAAAGACGCCCTTATAGGATCTCTCGCCGCCGCCGTCCTTGGTGATCTGCTCCTGGCCCGCGGCGATGATGTCGTCGACGTATTCGCTTGGCCACCACTTCTCCTCAGGGCACCACAGACCCGTATAGTACTGATGACCCATGATGCAGGCGATGTTTTCGTCTCCAGCGAAATACGGGACGTACCAGTAGGTGCCCTTTCCGATCGATGACACCCAGCAGTACTTGGGAACATCGCCACGCTTGGTGACGTTTCCGTCGTTGTGGACAATGCCTGGGGTTCCAACTCTATAGTTGGATGGTAGTCCTTTTATAGCCATCGCTGAGAGACAGGATGGGAAGAAGCCGAGAACGACAGAGGTAACGAGTAGAGCCAAGCGCATGTTGAGATTTGGTAGAGTCGAGCTAATGGCTGACAGGATGACAAGGGAGTTGGAAAGGACTGTGACTAAATCAGCGAGTCTAATGAGTCTGTTATTGTCTCTTCTCTAACATGATGGCTTTGGATGTTTTATACATGAATCATTTGCGCCGAGCAACAATACAGTGAGGCACTGTTGGTTATTACCGCCCGGCGACGGCACGTATAGGTGGCTGTGAATCATAGCAAGAGTATTTTCATCAGTTTCAAGGGCATTGCTTTCAGCAGTAATCATCAATTAGACATGGTTCATAAATGCAATGTCCTCCTTGTTGCCGCCCTGAAGGATGCACACCTGGCCGAGATTCGGGCTGAGGTCCTGTCAAGGTCTCCTTGCTTAGACTGTCAAGGCTTAGCTGGCCGAGGTTGTCAACTTGACTGGATGGGTTCGAGTTGCCAAGTCGCCGAATCCTTCAACAGGCTGGGGTAGCAATGCAGCCCACTAAAGATAGGAGCAGGATACATGACAAGCGAGGTTCCAGGGGCTTAGATGTAAAATACTATGCAGGCATCTGTCATTTAATTAGGAGTTGCCAGCTAGAATAAAGGGCCAAGGCCGCGTGGCGCAGTCAGGAGGCCATTGCGGAGGATGAGGCTGAGGTCCTACTCCCGCGCATATATCAACAAATAAAGAAAGCCTAATGCATGGAGAGAGAATATAATTATCTGCAAGGATATCTTTGATGTTGTTTGAAGTCGTGCCAAGCCTAGACAAGATTGAAACGGGACGATGAGGAGGTTGACCACTGTCATATAGAGGTTGGTCACCTCGACGCACCTCCGCGGAGGGTTATTATTAATTGCGTTTGCAGTAAGTCCTAGTCTACTTAAGTAAGTATTGTGTCTATGTGGTTGAAGGACCATTAACTCCTCGTGGTTTCGCTTTTTAGAGTACGGAAGACAGGAGAAAACAAGGTAGTGGTCATATATAAGTTTACGGAGTCTCGAACACAGATATGCTGATGTGTACCCTACAAGATCGCATGCATATCATCGTTACCCATATTGTAGGTTGAAAAGTATGAAGGAATCATAGATGCCCATTTTGTGCCTCGGCTAACTGAGACCAATAGGGTCTCTCGGGGCTCTTGTGCTGATGAACAATTGTCAGCTTAGAAAACGGTGAGCATTTGTTTAGGCCGAGTGTTCACCAGTGGCCTATGTTCTTATTTCTTTCATGAGACTCTCCCCATGATCTGAATTGCGCATTTTAATTTGCATCAGTGTTTTCCTACCCAACTACAGAGCAAAAACGTTCATTAGTTGAACATGCCATCTTTGACCTGGGCGCCATGGTTGAGAATAGTGTTCGCAAATGTTCTAGTTTCTGACCATGTATAAAAAGACACAAGTTTGACCCCATCACAGAACTTCAGAATATACATTCTACTCATCGTCAAACCCACCCATCGATTTCGATTCCATCATGTCTTCAGACGAGACCCACGAGAACGCGACTGCTTCTCCCACGGAGGGAGACCTGATCGACGAGTGTTACTGGCCCAGGCTCCGGGAGGTTCTTGAGAAGGACCCTTCGGGAATGGAACGGTTGGATCTAGAATGCATGATCTGCAAGCTGCCCATGACAGTTGAGCCACAAGAGATCGTGTGGAATGAGGGTAGATTGGACCATCGAGCACTGGACCATCAAGCAATGATTCTTCTTTGCGGCCACTTGGTAGGTTTGAGATGCATCTACGATCACTTTGAATACCGCCGATCACAGAATCAGCCTTTGACTTGCCCCCTCAACATCCACGAGTCGCTGACCTACCCAAAGTGTGGATGCGTCCATATGGGCTTGGCCTTGCCCGACAAGGTAGAGGACTTTAAAGACAAACCGAGAACCCTTTCTGAGGGGCTCGTCTTGATGCCTAAATGCGCACTATGCACTCTCGAGGATGTGTCAGAGGGTTTGACGATTCTCACCGGTGTCTTTGAGCCCGAATTGTTGGGTCCGCTGAAATCAATGGAGGTTGTCTATCGGATCCGAGTCAAAGAAATCACCTGGGGAGAGTTTATGGACGATGAGCGTGAAAATGCCGAGATAGAGCTACCGGCTTCCGTGCGCGAGCTCTGCCGAAACCTAGAGGCCAGCCTAGCCACTGCCTTCAACCGCTCTGGTTGGTTGATGAAGGTGAGGGACGTCAAGGTAAGTCTGTTTCGGTACAACAAGGCCCTAGAAAAGGATCCCCAACTTGTGTCTCGAGTGGTTCGGATCATGCCCTGGGACAGTGATGGCTTGAACGAAACTGAACACGGGTGAATAACAAAAATACGACCAATTAGGCCACGCAAGTAGATGAATCTACATAATCATTGATAAAGTGAGAGCATCCTGTTTTTCTATATAAAGACCTTGACCCGAGGGTTCACCCTTGACACTTCTCTTCCTCACACACACACACACACACACAGGCAGATACTTAGACATCTGCCAACTCACAAACTTGTACCAAAACCCATCTTGACACAAATCTCGAGACTCAACTCTACCAATGTTTGGCTCCTTCCTCGACCTTGTCCAACGACGTTGGCTAGTCACGACCCCTCGTCGTTCCTCAGACAAGCCCTCGGCGGTATCCGCCATGTTTTGGGGATCTCGCAAGGTAAGCGACACCTTTTGGCCATCACTGAAGAAGAAGTTGGAAGAAGACCCTGACAACTTTGGCAGGCTCAATATCTCGTGCCGGATCTGTCGCAAGTCGACCACGATCGGCGGGCAGCCGTATCATGGTCCCTCTCCCACACGAGACCACAGGGCGAGTATCCTGCCCTGCGGACACATCTTTGGGGACAAGTGCATTGACGAGCACTTCAAGATCCGGAGTAATCGGAAATGCCCCACGTGCAAGGTCAAGCTCCAGCACGCGACATGTCCCCATCCCTGCTTGGGTGTCCCCGTGCCCCATTGCCAGACCCTGATATCTACTGTTCTGCCCACCCTCTCAGAAGGTGGCCAGATAGCAGAGGACTGCTGTCTGTGCGATATGGCCGAGGCTGCTTCATCCTTGGTCAACGAGGCCATAGCGGCTTATGAACTGCCTCCCAATCACTTCGTATGCGCCTCTTTTCAGTTCCCGGTAGGTCATCTGGTGTGCCTGTCGATGGTTCCCTTTTACCTTCCAACCAACTTCGTGCCTGAAGTTGAGGGACCCCTCAAAAAGATTGAGGCGCTACAGGAGCATCGCATCGAGTTGGAGCGCCAGCTGCAACAGAAACATCTTCATGCGTGGAGCACGGGTGACCTTGCAGGGTTGGATATGGAGCTTCACATCTATGAGTGCTCGATCGACTATCGCAGCATTCCTGGGGGCATAGCATCCCTTTCCCAGCGACCGCAGAGAGAATAAAGGGAGCAAGGAGATGGAAAACACGAGATTGTTGGGGTGTTCTGGGAACATGTCGAGTTGGCTAGGCCATTCTGATTCAAGAATGAAGTGAACAGATAGTCAACAATAGTATTTCATGTTAATGTATACACTCAGTAATTGATATTATCAAGTGCATGTTCATCTCTTCTACAGGGGAAGGCTTCATAAACGTCACATAGCGCTGAACAAGTTAATACTCCCCCATGTTGACACTTAAAAATCATTGGATATCATTCTCTTGTTCTAAAAGACACACTAACCCACCATACACATGATACACGTTCAACGTAAGAAATTCCTTTGACTCATGACGCAGCAGAAGCGGCCGATTCCCAGATCAGCACAATCACCGAGTCGGTCACGTCCTCCACGGACCTCTTGCGCGACGTCGCATCCTCCACCGCGCCCCTCTTGACGTACGCCTGCCATACGTCCCCTCCCTTTGTCATGGCCGAGTCCATCAGCCTCCAGACGTTGCGTCTCCCCGTCCAGAAGAGCATCTTTCGGTCTGTCGTGTCCTCGTCTACGGTCACTGGGCCGATGACGGACTTGCGTCTCGCCTCTGCTGACCTGCCTGCCATGGATAGTGGCATGTCTGCCAGGTTCATGCCGTCTGGATACTCGGTGATGGTGTAGCCGTTGACGAGGACCCAATTATCACGGAAGCGGTAGCGCTGCAGGAAACATGCCTCGCCGCAGACATCGGTGACGAGGTGAGCCAGACTGGGAGTAAGGTGGTGCCTCTCTTCGTAGTCGTGCAGCGCCAGGGGCTGAACGCCTGTCTCGTAACTGTCGATGTGGGCTGTGTATTCGTCGTTGTGGCTGGGCGAGTAGAAGCTCGGGAGGATGTGCATCCTCATTCTGGTGTGCTGCGTCAAGCATTCCTGGAGGACACCGTCCCATCGCTTCTTGTCTGCCGGGTTATCGGCAGCGTCGCCGAAGCAAGGCAGCTGTGGTATGCGTGATACGGCAGATCGTGTAAGAAAGACGGCACCACCTCCATAGGTAGTCATGAAGCCCTCTCCGATAGCCCAGTCTCCCCTCTCGCTCGGAAGGCCAATGTAGAGCTCTTTGTCAGAGTTGAAGGCAAATAGTCGTTCCTGGAGATATGACAGGTTGGGGAGGAAGATTTCCTGGTCGAAAATGCCGTACCACTTCTTCCTCTGGCCATTTTGCGTAAGCTTAGCGCTGAATCCTTTGAGAGCCTCGATCATGCTGAAGTATCTCCTCGCTGCAGACATTGGACTTGTAGACGTGGTGACATGAGCGTCGATGCCGAATGTATGCAGGACATTGTTGAGCTCCTTGACCTGCAGGCTATCGGCCTGATCAAGCATAAGCACAAAACTCGCTCCGTTTCCGTGTTGATTTCCTCCCGTCATCCAACGCGCCCAGTCCTTGACCACGGCATAGTCATCTCTGGCGACGCGGTCAAAGCTGGTCGAGACAGCGAACAAGAAATCAGAGGCGTCGACCTGTCCAGGGCGAGGACCTCCAGGGACGGGGATGTTGAGCTCTTGGCTCGCAACCAAGTCTCGGCGGACAGGCTCGCGCACGTCGACAACTCTAGGTTGGTTTGAATGAAACTCTGCGTCAATGTTCGTAAGTGACGTCCACTCAGAGTCCTGCTCCGAGATTCGTATCTTCCACGCAGTCCATGATGTGTAATTCGAGAGACCGATCTGACGTGTCAGCCGGTCCAAGTATTGCTCTTCCGCTACCGGGCCGTTGATGGCGATTTCTCGATCGTTGAGACCGATCCTATCCTCCCGGGGCTGCGATAGCCATCGTGTATGAATGAAAAGAAGGCCAAAAACGACAAACACGACCAACTGAACAACCCTTGAAGGTAAAGATGGGGAGCCAGAAAGCATAATCATGGCGTGAAAATGAAAAGAAACCAAACCGCCAAAAGACGGTCTGATTACCTATCCAGTAAAAAAAGAGTGACTTGGGTGGGTAGAATCTGGATGGTTGTCGCTAGACGACTACAACAAAGGCATGGTGGTGCAAAACAAAACAACAGAAACGACTTTCTGAGACGGGAGAAACAAAGGGTCGCACGCGAGGAAGGGCAAGGCGAGCCATTTAAGGCAAATTAACACTGGATGGTCAACAGTTGCGACGAATTTCCCCATGCGGCACAGCCATTGTGAAGGCCATCGTCCCCTTGTTTAGTGTATATAGGGTCTAGTGGGGGTTGGCCATCCTTCGAGGTCATCATGAAACTAAGCGCCCCCAGTTTCTGGGCGTGACATGACCCTGGTCGTGTCATGTCGTCCCAAGAGGGGAAATCCCGGGCAGGCAATTAAACTGTAACAGGGATATGGCGTGGATGGCAGCCGATCACTCTCTTGACTTTTCCCTTTTCCGTGTCAAGGCCGCACTCAACATGCCATCACCAGTTGACGTCAAATCTTGAAGAACGCGTGGACCCTGGTTATCAAAGTTGCAGATCTCTTTGACTCCTATCTTTTGATGCCAATGATACATCGCAATTCCCTTCTTTGCTACTGACAGTCTGACTAACATGGTGTTTGTCGATAAGCAAGCTAACGCAGGTACAAGTGCATTGCGAATTAAGTCGATTTTGGGAACCCATCTCACAGCATTGATTGACCCTGGAAAAGAGCGCATACTCTCTTGATCCTTGCATCATTTGCCAGGTCGCGTCGCCGGACTCTCGTCGCCTTCAGAGCTAGCTCTATCCGTAGTCGGCTTTGGTGGTGTGACCGTCCCAGGTACCACCGATGAGACGCTACCTCTCTTGACTGGGGTGGCCTGGCTTGGTGTGTACGTCGCCGGCATATTGGCCTCGACGGTTGTCTTTGCGTCGTGAAAGAGGTCGTAGCAGTGTGCAAGCACTTGATCGAGCGTCAGATCAGCGCGCACCAATCTTGTGGTGAGAATCTCCTTGATGTGGTCTTCCACCTCCTCAAACTCGGCCATGTCGTAACGGTATCGATCCGGAAGTCCGCTGTTGTGCAAAAGAGCCAGAAGTCCTGCAATTATAGTGTTTGCTGCGCCAAGAACAGTGATAGATGTGCCGTTGGCGAAACTAAAGGCACCAAGCGCAGTGAGACTGGCGCCGAGAACAAGCTGCACAACCAAGAGGCCCCAGCGGACGATGCTGGCGAGGTGGAAGAAGTAGAAAGAAACAGACCTCCGACGAATGACGTCTGCGTACAGTCCTGGGGGAAGACCCTTGGCTGGCCACCACCAGCTAGTCGGAACCATGAGTGCATTCTCTTCCGCATCTCGAATTGCGCCAACGCCACGAGCGAGAATAGTCCACTCATTCGATGTGAGGAATCTGTGACGAGGAACCTGGACCTGATCTTGTTCACGGGATGTCTTCAGGTTGACGCGCCCATTGCCCTGTTCGTTAGGTGCAGGAGGTTGACGGGAAGAACTCGGAGGTAGGGGCGGGAGGGCCGGCGGGCCATCGTTTCTGCTAGAGCTAGAATGATCCGACATTTGGATGTTATGGATATTGCAATCTTGACCAAGTGAATGGAAATTAGAGGCGTTGTTGCTCATTGAACGAGACTGTTGATTGAGTTAGATATCCGGTCTCGTGGGGGATGGGCTCTTGTTGTAACTCACAGGTTGAAAGGAATGGAGAGAAAGAGAGTGTCGATGTTGATGCGATTAGAGTAGAGTAGGCGATTGGATGCTTGAGGTTGTGATGATTACCTAGCACAAGATGAAGAAGCTGTGTGATGACACCTCGGGAGTTGGCGAGGACCTCCATCTTGACAACTGGTACGCTCTTCCCTTGAACACCAAGATCCGTGCCTGCCTCACGAGTAGCTATTAGGATAAGTACACAGAAAGAGCACTCGGTCAGGTTATTCAGGGCAGTCGAGGGCACTTGACCTCATTTTGATCCTATAGACTAGGTATGTGATTATGAGAATGGATTATGAGTTTAGCCTGACACTATGCTCCGGGATGTTGATCTAAGCCATCATTCTCCAATCGTCTCGTTTAATTGATGCAGCATTAATAAAGAAGCTAAGAGTGAATTCATGATTAATCAATTCTCGTAAATAAATGTCTATCTAACTCAAGATGACATCTATAGCATCTAATAGGAAGCCAATTATACTCAAGAATGAGGTTTCTTCAGCCACTCAGATTTCTGTGTAAGTGACTGCACTCACCGCCTGCCGTTGTCGTCCTGCGGGTGGCAGAATCTCCAATTTTTTCAGCTTCCACCCCGAGAAGCTCTGCTCTAGAGCCATGCAAATTCTCTTGGTTCAACACTTTTGCATGCTTCGCAGTTCTTGGATAATACGGCCAGTTCTTCGCGCCAGTGCGGGACTTGGACCAAGGACCCCATCCCTCCTCCTCCATCTGCGCATTGCTCTTTCGAACTCGAATCGCGACCATCAAATTCTTTGCGACAAGACACCTGCGCAACGTTTGTTTTCCACAGCCACCAACAACATGGCGGATAAGAAAGTCGACACGGAGGTCGTGAGCCTCGATGGAAAGGAGTACAGAACTGTAACGGAGGGAAAGGCGACCATCCTCGTTCCCCAGGGCGCCAAGATTGGTGAGGATCGCGGAGAGGTGCAGCAGGTCTTTTACAACCCGATCCAGCAGTACAACCGTGACCTGTCGGTTCTCGCAATCAAAACCTATGGAGAGATGTCTCTTGAGAAGAGAAAGGGGCAGTTCGAGTCGAGGATGAACAAACAGGGCAAGAAGCGAAAGCGCGACGATGACGAGCAAAAGCCTACCGAGTCCACCTCGAACCCGCCCAAGGATGAGCAAGCGACCGAGGAGGATGCCAAGGCTGAGGACGCTGAGAACTCCCAACAGCCAAAGCCATACAAGGCTCAGTTCCGAATTCTCGATGCGCTGTCGGCGTCAGGACTACGCGCGCTCCGATATGCTCACGAGCTGCCATTTGTGACCTCTGTAAAGGCCAACGACTTGTCTGACTCGGCCGCAGAGACGATCAAGATGAATGTTAAGCACAATGGGCTCGAGGACAAGATTTCCGTCACACAAGGCGATGCTCTTGGTCTCATGTATCGGGGCATTGCCGACGACCTGTCCAATAGAGACAGGACTGGCAACCCTGGCAGGGCCAACAAGTTCGACGTTATCGACCTTGACCCCTATGGCACAGCTGCGCCCTTCTTTGATGCTGCCGTGCAGTCAGTGAGAGACGACGGGGGTCTTCTCTGTATTACTTGCACGGATAGCGCAGTGTGGGCAGGACATAGCTACTGCGAGAAGACATTTGCTCTGTATGGAGGCATCCCGATCAAGGGATTGCACTCGCATGAAGCCGGTCTACGACTTGTCCTAAACGCGGTTGCAACCTCGGCAGCTCGGTACGGTCTCTCCATTGAGCCCCTCCTCTCTCTCTCCATCGACTTTTATACCAAGTTCTTCATCAAGGTGACAAGGTCTCCGCAAGCCGTCAAGTTCCTGGCAGCAAAGACCATGCTGGTCTACAGCTGTGACCAAGGCTGTGGTGCTTGGGAGACTCAGCCCATGATGAAGAGCAAGCCTGCCCCCAACAAGAAGGGCACTGGCGCATTCTACAAGCATAGCATGGTACAAGGACCAACCGCAGATCAACACTGCCAACACTGCGGTACCAAGATGCACATCAACGGTCCCATGTACGGCGGGCACATCCACTCCCAAGAGTTTATCCAAAAACTACTTGATCAGATTCCTGGCGCCGACCGCTCCGTATATGGCACCATGCCGAGACTCGAGGGCATGCTCCGAACAGCCCTTGAAGAATATCTGCCCGGCCCCGAAGTCAAGGAGCCCGTGGACCCCAAGGACGCTCAGCTCGCCACACGGGACCTGTATCCTTTCTTTGTCATCCCAAGCCGGTTGGCTAATGTGGTCAGCTGCTCGACCCCGAGCGAGGACATGTTCCGAGGCGCACTGATTCACCTAGGATACCGCACCGCACGAAGTCACTGCCGGCCAGGTAGCATCAAGACGGATGCTCCATGGTCGACCATCTGGTGGGTCATGACGGAGTGGATCCGGCAAAAGTCGCCCATCAAGGAAGCCAATATCAAGAAAACCTCGGCTGCCTGGAAGATCCTGAGTGATGCTGGCATTGTTGGGCAGGACAAGGCCGAGACTGCAGAGAACGGATCGGAGATGGAGGGCGTGGAACAGTCGGCTCCATCTTCAGCAGCCGTCGACAAGAAGCCTGCGGATGTGACAAACGGGAAAGATGAAAGCGTCCCAAGCGAGACGGAGTTGCGCAAGACTCTCGTCTTTGACGAGAACCTGGCTCGTCTTGCGCGCAGGAGAGGAGAGCAGAAGTATGTGCGATATCAGATGAACCCGCGAGAAAACTGGGGACCTCTGAGCAAGGCAAGCAGCCGGTGATACTGTGCAACTAGACGGGATACCTTGGACCTGATTGCTCTTCATGATGGCTGCCATAAGCGATGACGACGGGCGGACGGGTTGGACAAGACGAGACGAGGCCATAAGGCAAACGGATTGCGCAAGCGTCGGCGATAATGGACATTCATGCCTACCAACCTATTCAATGTTCGTCAGCAAAGCCGCTAGCCCCACCAAGAGCAAAAGCGCCGAGAGGAGGCCAAGATGCCTGCATCCATGGTATAACCCTCAAACTCATCCATCGCACGCTTCTCGAAACCTCCACTACCAACACAGCACATTACCAACTCCAACCTAGCTGACCTTCTCGTCCTCGCTCGCTCAGTCTTGCCAGATATCGCCTTTCGCCGCGCCGTGCGACTTGACGGCGTCCTGTCGCATACCTCTGAGCCTCGTCGCGATTGGTTAGATAGCTCACAGGAAGAGACACCAATATCACCTCTGTCGCCGAATCGCACTGCTAGCTACCTAGTATTAAAGACACGGCAGCCTTTCTTGTTTCATTTCCACCTTTGACGCTTACATCGTCTTCCTTGCATCCCTTGAACCCTCCCTACCTCGGCACAATGGGCTCCAAGCAACCCCCAATTGATCTCTCCAGTGAGATTGTGATTGTCGACAATGTCGCGATCATCGGTGACAATCTGACATGGACTCGAGCCGAAGTTTCCGAGCAAGCTCCCCGCCATGAGCTCTTGTTTGTCTTTATGGCAGGCAAACTCGGCACCGGCCTCGACTTTCTGCTCTGTTTCCTCAACCAAGATGTCGAGAACAAGGAACACCCTTTTCGACTCTCGGTCCTGAGGACCACGCAGATACCCTCCGAGCTCCTCGACCTCATGGTCACCGGGCTGCCGCCCCATCTCCAACACGGCGTCACCAGCAAGTCTGGAATCACAAACCATGTCGACATTATCGTCTCGACAAAGTCCGGCACGGGGCTCGCCCTGACGGCCTGGCAGGACGTACTGCAGCCCCTGTGGGACTTGGTCGCCAAGCACAAGGAACGCACCGACGGTTTGACGGTCGATCCATCCAAGTCGCACTACAGGGTCACCGTCACAGAGAGCCCAGAGACCGTTCGGGAATTCTCACGGCAACTGTGGGTTCCTGACGGTGGACGCTCCAGCGGGAGGACCGTCGTGCTTCTCAGTGGTGACGGTGGTGTCGTGGACCTCCTGAATGGCTCTGATGGAGATGAACCACCTCAAGTTCCTCCATTGATTGCCCTGCTCCCTTTGGGGACGGGGAACGCCCTCTTCCATTCCACCCACAAGCCTCTATACTCTGATCCAGGCCCAACACCGCTCGTCCATGGCCTACGAACTCTCTTCCGAGGAGTGGCCCATGACCTCCCCGTCTTCCGGGCATCTTTCTCGCCCGGATCCCGCATCGTCACATTCGCCGACAAATCCACCAAGTTACCCTCTACCGCGGTTGACCCGGCTCGGCTGCAGAAGCAGGAGACGTCGGTGTCGCACCTCCAGGGGGCCATCGTCGCCAGCTACGGCTTCCACGCGAGCATCGTCTACGAGAGCGACACCCCTGAGCACCGCGTCCACGGGGACAAGCGCTTCGGCATGGTCGCCCAGGAGCTCCTGCGCGAGTCCCACGCGTACGCCGCAGAGGTGTCTATCCGCCGTCGCGGTTCCACCGCCTTTGAGGTCATCCCCCGTGACAGGCACGCCTACGTCTTGACGGCTCTCGTGTCCAACCTCGAGCGCAAGTTCACAATCTCCCCCGCGACTCGTCCTCTGGATTCGCGACTCAGGCTTGTCCACTTTGGTCCCATTGGCGGCGAGCGCACCATGAATGTCATGCTGAAGGCGTACGAGGAGGGAAGCCACGTCGGCATGAAGTGGGATGATGGCGAGCGTGTCGGCTATGACGAAGTGGACGAGGTCAGGATTACTGTTCTCGAGGATGATGAGAGGTGGCGCAAGGTTTGTATCGACGGAACCATTGTAGAAATCCCCAAGGGGGGGCAGATGAGCGTCAAGATGCTGGATCACATCATTGTCAGAGTCTTGGCTGACACTCATCTCTGGGAGGGACAGAGGTCCTCAGAACTATGATGGCATTTGCTGGTTACTAGTAGCTACCGAGATAGGTTGCCAATATCCCCTGCAACGTCTGTATCGACACATTAATTGCACCCATTAGAGCAGCTTCTTGACCCTCTTCTCCATGATTTGCTCAAACTCTTCCACTCCCTTGTCCAATTTGCTCATCTTGCCTCCCTTCAGCCGATACACCACCCGTCTTCTCAAGCTCTCTTCTTCCTCGTCTTCATCCTCGTCTTCTTCGTCATCCTCCATGGCACCCTCGACCGCACCGCGCATGAACCATCGGTCGTGGCTCACCAGGATCACGGCACCTTCCCAATCCCTCAGCGCCTCCCGCAGAGCCGTCACTGTTTCGTAGTCGAGATGCGTAGTCACCTCATCGAGCACGAGACAGTGCGGTCGACGCCAGAAGAGGCGGGCAAGTTCGCAGCGGACGACTTGCCCTCCAGAGAGCTTGCTAATGGGTACATCAGAAGCGATACGGCCAGGGAGTCCGAGCTGGCCCAGGAGTCCACGGAGATCTCCCTCACTGAGCTCCCCATCGACTTCTCTGGTGAGAAGAGCGAGGGCAGTCAGGGTGGGCTCTGAGCGGCCGAGGGCTTGTAGTGCATCAACGGCATGCTGTGAGTAGTATCCGAGCTTCAAGCGAGGGTGTGTCGTCACAGTTCCAGATGTTGGTTGCGTCTCCCCGACTAGAAGTTTGATGAGTGTCGACTTTCCTGCACCGTTCAAGCCGAGGACACCGATTCGATCACCCATTCCAACAGAGAGGGTAATGTCTTGAACCACAAGAGGTGTCTTGGCTGAGTATCGGAAGGCGACTTTCTCCAGCGATATCAGAGCGCCAGGGAAGCGCAGATCAGGGGGCTCTGGGAGGTAAACCACCACAGGCCGGTCCTCGGGCGGGATGTCAATCTCCTCGCGAGCCGTCAGGTGGTAGCCAACGAGGTCTCTGTTTAGCTTGAAGCGACCGCCTCTGGCACTGACCTGCAGTCCCCAGCGATCATCGAGCTTCTTCTGGCGTGACTTTGCCTGGCGGAGCTTGTTGGTATCCTCATTGGCCTTGCCGGCTTTGATATTGGCGGCGATGGACTTTTCGATGTGAGCCTTTTGCTTGTCCTGGGCGTCCTTCATCTTGGTGAGCCATTGTTTTCGCTCAGACTGTGATGCCTCATAGGTGGGCAAGTCACCATGGAAGTAGGTGAGCTGCTTGTCCTTTAGTATGAGCAAATCGGTGCAGAGCGAGATGAAGTCGCGATCATGGGAGACGAGGATGAGAGTGGGAGCTTGGTCAGACTCTTCAAGGCTTTGGAGATAGCGCTGAAGCCACATGATTCCGAGCAGGTCGAGGAAGTTGGTGGGCTCGTCCAGGATGAGAATATCGGTTTCCTGAACTAGAGCTGTTGCCAGAGCAGCTCGCATGTGCCAGCCGCCCGAGAGACTCGAGATTGGCTTCTCCATGAGGGCATCGCTAAATCCTAGGCCAGTGAGGATCTTCTTGGCTTGTGACTCAATCTCCGATACCCGAGCAGGGTCAACTTGGATCTGAAGATCAGCAAGCATGTCAACAGCCTCCTGCGTTTCAGCTTGGAGAGCCTCGGTCGAAATGTCCTCGTTCGACTGCTCTAGCCTGTGGGTGCGTTAGAGACAAGGTTGTCTCAGCTCTCGAGGAACACGTACAAAGTATTTGACTCGGCCACGACCTTTTCGTAAGCCGTTAAAGCCTTGCGAGCCTGCATGCCACGGGCGCCACTACGAAGTCGGGCATCTTTGTCGAGGCGGAAGAGACGCTGCTGATGCTTCTGGTGCTTGAGCTGTCTAAGGGCTCGAACAGGGGCAAATGGATCAGGGGCGTTTACACCCTCGGAGAGATCTGTGGGCATTCAACATGAGGTTTCTTTGCCTTGTGGAGTAAGTATAGGTGAAGATTACCTTTGATGTCCTGCTCGACAGCTTGCTTGGCTGTTGCCTTCTCGATCACCTGCTCGAGAACGGATAGGCCTTCATTGCCAGCTTCCGACGTGCCCTTGGGTTTCTCATCTATAAGTTTCGTCTGTTGGAGGATGGCAATCCGAGTCTCTTCGGGTATGCCGGGGATGAGCTTCTCGGCAATAGCCTTGAGGAGGGCTTCGCACAGCAGTGTCAGTCCTCAGCAGTTCAGTCTTGGTTCCGAATGGCTCGTCTTACTGGACTTTCCCGTTCCATTCCGGCCTACGAGGGCATAACGCTGACCCTCCTTCAGTCGCAGCTTGGCTCCAGCGAGGATCTCAATGCCTTCGCCTTTGGCCTTGCCCTTGCCCTTGCCTTTGCCAACAGGCTTCTCGCCCGAGGTGACAGTGATGGTGACGCCTTCGATGTCGAGCTATAGGTTTTTAAGTACGCAAACAGGGAAGTGATTGATGAATACACCGTACCTCGCGGTAGTTGGTGATCTGGAAGCGCGTCTGCTTGGAGTTGCAGAGGATGGTCGCTACTGATTCCGAGGCCATCGACGTCATGTTGGAGATGTTGAATTAGAAGTAGGGAAGGCGCAAGATGGAGGGGAAATAAGGTCGGGAATAATACAACCTGGGAGGAAGGTGCAATCGAGAGATGCTCCTGCTTTGATGATTGAAGTCCTGAAAGACCAGGCTCTCATCAAAATCACTTTCTATTGCGACTTTAAGTAGATTCCTTTATTATTTGAAAGAGTCGAATGTGGCAGGTGACATTATTCTTCAATTCTCATCAGCCACACTCTTTCAAAAAATAAAACCCGTCTCGTCGTCTGGCGCCACTGCCAACGCCAGCTCAACTGAAAATACCGCCATCATGTCGCACAATAATGCAGTGACTCACACCGAGTGACTCGCCAGTCAACCACCCTCCACACGGGCCAGGCCAAAATTCAAGGGGTTAGAGCGAGATCAGCATGCGATTTTGAGTGAGAAATATTGTTTTTTGTTGTTTTTATATGCGCGATGGCTTGATTGACTCACAGTTATTGTCACAGCGAGATGTGCGTTTGCCTCGGCACCTTCCTTGGCAACTCACCAAATAGGGAGGTGGCCAGGCTAACTAGGTAACTACCTACCTACCTACGGGTTACCTTCCCATGGAGATTAATAGAGCCTCTCTTAACAATCTAGTCTCGAAGGGGGCGATGTTAAAGCCAGAATAGAACAACTAGGTCTAACTATTCTGTCATGGTTAACTAACTGCCTTCCATCCTTTCATCCTCATTCTTCTCTAGAACCCCTTCCCGTCAAACAACCCCATCATATCAGACATCTATACATTTTCCATAATGTCTCAACCCAACTCTTCAAATACTCGCCAAATGCCAGCCCTCTTCTTAAACTCCATAGATGTCGTTCTTGAAAGGTGGAGCAAAGCTCCGCATCCATCTTGATCGCCGGCGCCGTGCTCCACTTGCCCGAGAATATAG
Organism: Fusarium piperis; assembly: GCA_027886205.1. Classification (NCBI taxonomy): domain Eukaryota; kingdom Fungi; phylum Ascomycota; class Sordariomycetes; order Hypocreales; family Nectriaceae; genus Fusarium; species Fusarium piperis. The sequence goes on along the minus strand of RZGM01000052.1, from coordinate 33,377 downwards.
CCGGAGCCTCCTCCAGGTCACTTTTATGTACCTAGTCACGCCGTTCTGACGGGCTTTTGGAAATTCCTCTGATCAGCAACTTGATTCAAGAGGGGAGTCAAATGATGGCTATGTCATATCTTTTAGAGAGTTTGCCGTGACATTCGGTAAACTTAGAAGGTGAAGTTAAGCGTCGGAGCCTTTAAGAATGTAGTTATGAACGTTTCCAAAAACATGCCATCTATTGACACACTTCACTGCCGCAGTCCTCAAGAGACGCTAGTATTCTCAAACATTTCATGATAATATATCTCAGATTTGTCACGGAAAGGCACAACTGGTGCAAATCGTAGACAAGGTGTTGTTGTGTTGCCCGGCCAGGCACATACCCTATACTCACGCAACATGCAGGAACGGGTGATGCTGTCATGACTCTTGCTAGTTCCCAGTCCGATTTGAACAGATGTGCATACATATTCACGATCCCGATGCATTTTCTCAGCGTTATTGTAAACATGTAGAGTTGCTGGCTGTCTTTAGTTCTCAATCCAGTCCCCATACCTGCTTCTAAACCTCCCCCTATGTTTCTCTCTGTTAATAATGGTGGTCAATAATACTGTATACACACATCTCGTTGAAATATTCTCACAATTCTTTAATTTTGTTTCTTTAAACTAAAGCTCTGCTGCGACACGGACGAATTCTGCCTTTGGTGGCTTTGCTGTCTGGCTGCAAATTGAGGAGGTAGGTGTTTTGGGTGTATCTTCACATCGCTCGGCTCAAGAGGAGCTCAAAAACTCAATTATACGCTCTAGCCATTAATCACACCTTCGATTGGATTGGTAGCTAGAGCCAAGCACCTTACTGGGAACATGAGAATCCTGCCGGGCGAGATGGAATGAACTGGCTCAGGGGAAGGACATGAAATCTATTTTAGGGAGTGACTTGACAACCTCGTATGGTGTGCCCTTCTGGCATCAACATCAGTGTGCTACATGTACCATTTCATTACACAGAATTAAGTTACGGAGAGAAATAAGGAGAAAAACTGTGCTGTCGAGGTGGACAAGACAAGGAAGTAGATCTTCTGGAATCCAGCAATAGGGTTGAGTCCCTGTCAATCTATGGTCAACTCTCAGGCCTGGTCTGCGTACAGCATATCAGATGTTGTAAGTAATCATGTTATTCTATTTTAGATTGTTTTTAATAAGCCCAAGTCGTCGTGCTCTACAACAATAAATCTCCCCTTGCCAGCCCTCATCGTTCGAACGTGTTTCGCCACGCTCTTGGCCATCTCGATGGATTCCCTATAGCTCGCTTGCTCAGATGGCAACGCGTCCGGACCAGGGGTCCATCCCGTGTAGAGCCGAAGCTCGGTGATCTTGCCCCAGCTGTCGGCCCAATTGACAAAGTCATGGCCGGATTCAGCACACAGGGCCTTGAACCAGGGCGAGCAACCGGTGAGGTCCAGAAACTCGAGCGCGTATAGATTCCTACTAAACATGCGCAATACGAGCAACGCCTCGCTCCAGTCGTGATCGAGCGAGTGGGAGTACAGATTCGTCCCCCCGTAGGGGATCTGCCCCCCCTGGGGAGTGGCCACTGTCGACATGCGAGCCCGTGGCGTAAAGCACGGTTCGGGCCAGTACGCAAGGCTCAGGTGGGTGAGCGTCGTGAGCTTGGAGGACAGCGCAATGAGCTGCCTCCAAGATGCAGACGAGGCATGATGAGGATGCAAGGCGAGCGAGAGGTGGGTGAGGTTGGGCAGCAAGGTCCGAGGAGGGCTGGGGATCGCCTCGACCGCGTCCCAGGATTCTTGAAGCTCTGACGCGGCTTCTTGCTCCTTCACGGGAAATAGCAGGTCACTAATATCCCTTAATCTCATCGAACGGCCAATGGACCCCGAGAGATCAAGATAGTTGACTTCTAGGTTTGAAGTAGCCAACTCATCCGCCTCATCCTCGTCAAAGGTATCTGGCGGCGGCAGTAGAATGATCTTGAGATCACTGATAGATAAGCCGTCCCCGCTCGCAATTCCGACGTAACGGATTAGGGCTGCCTTGAGATGGTTGGGCACAAAGTACAGATGGTACTGATTGTAGACTCGGTGGAAGCTCCAGTCGCATGCGAGCTTCCGCAAAACGATATCTATCAGACTCCCACGGGAAGGGATATAGGTCCCCGGCAGGCAGGTATCTTGCAGGCCCCTCTGGCTCAACCGCGAGGAGCTCAAAGAGGAGGCCTCAGCAGAGGGATCCGAGGGGCTACGGACGACCCAGCTCCCCGGTGGAGGAGGGCCAGCAGGGAGCCTTCTGCCATGGCCGTCGAATCTCTGGCGAGTGATGTGTCGGGGAGCAGGGGCTGGCGTTTCGGGGATCTGGAGGATCTCTCTGATGGCTGGGGGCACGCTCGGAGCTGTTGCAGGCAGGGCTGACGGGGAGGAGGCGGCGGCGACGGAGGGGCCAGTCGAGGTGCGACGTAGGTTTGCTAAGAGCTCGTTGACGCTTCGGGAGGGCTTGTCTGCTGAGCACAGCTTGTGAGACTCTGGCTGCCACGCGGTCCTGAGGTATCTGGGGAGGGGTTTGAAAGGAAGCAAGCCGAGAGGTGGGCGGGGGTTCGGGCGAGTACAGGACGGGAGGGGTGTGTGCTGTGCGGTGCGGTGCGGTGCGTCGTGTGTGGCGAGAACTCAAGGGGGAGGGGAATGGATGCTTACCAGAGCTGCCAGATGAAGAGCCTGCCGGAAAAGCCGCTGGAGTTGGCTTGAAGGACCTGATGTGGTTTCTTTTCTTCGGCATGCCCGGGGAAGAAGCTGCCTCTCTCGAGTAGGTAGTGGCAGGCGAGCCGAGAGGGAGTGAGGGCAGAAAGAACCTCTGGAAATCAAGGTGCAACGTAGAGGTATTTGTCTAGGATCGTGTATCAACCTCGATGAGTCAAGCTGACGCCCAGCGCCTGTTTGTCGCGTGGGAGATAGTGGAGTTGAACGGAGGGATGACGATGATGAGATGGATCTTTGGAGAGTCATCAGCGCAAAGAGTCATCCTGATCTAAGCCATCCAATTCCAGCTCTCCTGCCGCCCTAGAAGAGAAGCCATGACAGGCAGGGTGAGTCCTGGCTGGGTTTAGTGGTCTCACACCCCCAGCAAGCGCTGACGCCACTGCCGACAGAGCCCCCAAGCCCCTGGCACACAGCCCAGGACCGCCTGGGCGTGGAGTCGGGGGTGGATAGGTGAGGAGGGATGGAGGGGAAGGCTGTGAGATGTGACTGCAGATATCCAGATCCATCCATTGTTGCTCATCACACGCGGCAATTGTTGACATGGGAGGATCCGGCGAAGGGCATGGTCAGATCATGTCTAGCAAATAGCACAGCCGACTCATTCTCATGCCGATACGCCCTCAGGCCAACCGCCATGGCCTCCTCGCTTCGCCTCGCTTCACCTCGCCTCGCTGCCGTCTCGCGGCCCAAATGCAGACTTCATGCGTCAATCGCCCCCAAGCAATGACGTGCATGCATACTCGTCCATAGATCAAGCCGGAGTACACCGAGTATCGAGAAAACACCGGGTGATGGGCATCATCTGTTGCGTGGGTAACAGCCTCTGGAACCTTGGAGAGAAACCCCCCTCGACATAGCAGATCGCCATTCTATGCTTCGAAGAACATCATGTCGTGCACACTCACCAAATCCCTCTTTTAGAGCAGTTTCATGCCCTTTTGACTAGCCATATCCTGACGGGCTGATAGAGCGTCTTTTGATGAGTGACGGCTGTGTGTGAGGACTTGCAAGGATAGATGACATGGACTGCTCGGAAACCTGCATGCGCCCAGAATTAGAGCATCCAGTTCTGAAATCAGCATGCCCCATAACCCTGCAATCCGGGCCCCTTGCCAGAGGAGTAAGTAGGCATGAGATGGCGGTTGCTATTGGTAAATCTTCCCGATTGTCTCGACGACTTCCCGGGACTGACATCTCAGGCCTGTGCGGATATCTGGAAATAGCTTCTGTCTCTCTGCTACGTTCCATCAACCATGGAGTCTCGATTCTAAGAGATTTTGCGTGTAAGTGGCCTGGGGTTGGGAACAGGTGGCAATGAACGTTGCTTTCTCCATCGTTCCAGGCAGGAAAAGCCTTGTCCGTCGGCAAGGGTTCATGAACCACGGGCGCCTGCGTACCTGGTTTCATCCATCGAAGCTGGGAGGTCGTACAGATTATCCTTCCGGCCATCTAGGGAGGACAACCGCTGGGTGGCGCCGAAGCTTGGTGGTCGATGTCCGCATTGTTGTTGGCCAAGTCGGCATGGTGAGCTCTATTCGAGGTGGTGGCTTTGTGCCTGCAGTCTTTGCGATTAGATGCGCCCTTCAAGGCTCGAGAGCACTCGTATAGCCAGTTCAGATCCAAGAGCAAGCTTGTACCCTGAATCAAAGCAGGGAGATCCGTGACAACTTATCTCAGGATGCCGCAGAGGGTCATGAGCCAGGCCATGCCATACCACCCTGGTCCGTGTTGTTTCAAAGGGAGCACGGCAACCAGGATAGAAATCGACACCGCGCATCCATCTCATACTCGAGGGGTTATTTGCGACGCCAATACGCCGCCCTGCTTGCTTGGGCGCGGCTCATTGGTTACCAATTCAGCTTTAACTTGTGCTCCCAGGCGTTCGCCACGTATCACTTCCCCATCCTATTGCGATATCAACTGAATCTTGAATGATGCCTCAGTCACGCCAGGCTTGTCTAGAGACCCTGTCGCGCGCAGAGGCAAGCACCCGTGAAGGAAGGGCTGGCACAGCAGTCATGGCCCCTTGGCCAAAGCCTCCTTGCCGCAGCTTGTTTCCGGCATCAAAACTAGCTTGGGTAGTTTGGTCTGACAAGAGCTTTATCAGGAAAGAAGAAGCGAACAAATCCGGCAAATGGCTCTAATGCAGGCCCGATTTGAGGTCAAGGGGACAGCTGAGCAACCATGGGGTGCTCTAGCGATTTCTCCGGGCAAGCTTGAGGCCAACAATTATCGTTCGGTAGATTGGTGTCAAGATGCCTGCATAGGTTGTTGTAAACACTCCCAGCAGGGTGGTCCGGAGGGAGCCATCATCCTCCTCCTTCTGGGTCGCACAGGGAGTGTCAGGATGGCTGTCTACCTGGGTACGTGCCCCGGGTCTAGACCTTCAAGCTCGACACTCGACGGATGTTGGATGTCCGTGTCGTTTCGACCGAAGGCCTCATGAGTCTAGAGGACTCATGATAGGCACTGCCGTCTAAGAGTGCCCTCCAACTAAGGGGTGGGAGTTGGGAATCGGTGTATCCCCTATCGCGACAGCCAAGATAGCCGTGGTTATGCTCTCATCTGTGCCTTTTCCATGAACACTCCCATCCTGAAGTTTAATAAGACCAGAGATGGCGATATTTCGAGCTGGAAAAGGTCAATCACCTTCCAGGCAACATATTTTAAGATGAAGATCTCCCACATAATTGCAAGAGTTAAAGTCGCTTCCACCTATCTTGAAGACGAAGTCACATATCAGCCAAAAGTCCACCAAGAGCACATGCAGCCTGATGGATGGTAGTGTCTCCGCTCCCGGGTGTTTCTGAACATGAGCAGTCTGCACCAGTCATTTTGCATCCGGGGTAAACCGGGTATGCTGCAATAAATGATTTGGAGTGAGACACTTGTATCGAGCCTGGATTTCTGATTGATCTTCATGTTGCATTTGGTTTAACGCTGTCGGAGGAGGAAATCCGTCAGGTGTAGTGTGACCTTGGGAACGATCTCATGCATTTGACTTCCAGGTTGGGAAGAATGTGCCACTCAGACCACAGGTCTTGATGATTGGAGAGCCACCTGTCTTGGACAAGGTAGGACCCATTGCAATGGCGTTCTCGGGCAATAGAAACTGAGTAATGATCGAGGGCCCACGGCTGACTCCCCGGCCTGTCGTTGGATGGCACACTGGTCTGAGGACGATCAAGATACTCTGCTGCAGAAGTACTTGCAATGTCCGAATCGTGAGCTTCAGGGGAAGAGGGTCGACAGGTCTAAGGCATAAGCTCCATCCCTAGGCAGGTAGTTTTCATGTCAGCCATGGCGCACGGTCTGTTTGTGTCTGCATGCCCCTCACCAAAGTTGGTCAAAGGAGAAGACTGGTCATTTTCGCACGGAAGGCAGGCAACAAGGCCTCATCCATGGATGTCTGTGCTGAGGTTCAACGCTGTGACAAGCAATACTGTGCTTGTGTTGACGGGCTGCTGTCAAGTGCCTTGTTGACGGGCTTTATGACGGGCTATCCAACACAGCGCAATGATTCAATTGAATCCGGTGTCATAGGCATGAGTATGCTGCTCATGAGTTGCCTGCGAGGGGAACCTTTGAAGCCAGTCTCAACCACTTCGGCAAGCCAAGCTTCCGGAGATGCTGTTGCCTGACTTGGCTAAGCTGCGCTTACGTGCCTTCTAACTTCATCGGCGCCACAGAGACGAGAGGTCAAGTCAGCATGTTTGGTCAGGCGTGTGCGATTCTGGTCAAGGTGGAGGAGGGATTCGAGAAGGGACTCTGTTGGGTGAAGTGAAGGCTCTACCCCGAGATGCCAAGACTGAAATCATCCGGTGTGGAGCAAAAGAAAACTCAAAGTCATGTTATGTCAAGAGTGAAGCTTCTGGTGCCTGGTTTAGCGTAAGCTGATGATGGCACATGAGATGGAAGCTTCCCAGTTCCAATGTTAGCTCGATGAATGGAAGTCGGTCTCAAGAGCAACTGCCTCAGCCTGGATTGGTTCACTCATGGCTCCTGCTCCGGGGTCCCCACCAAGAGTGCACTGACGCTGAGCTAGCGCAAGCTGGGGCCGAACAAAGCCCACACCGTCTCCCTCTGACAGGCCCTTGGCAGCGCTGAACGGTGGGTCCTTTGTGTGGGTGATTTGGCCAATCACGGACCCAGAGCCCTCGCCAAGAGCCGCCGCCGGAGATCAAGAGGCAGGAGCTATGTGTTGACCGGTGAGGGACTGCCCGTGCGTGACGACTCTCTTCGCTTCCAACAACACCATCATCCACTCGCATCTAGACCTCAGAGTAGGATATGACGCGCCCACAACGCCCAGTACCAACAGGCTGCCTACCTTCTATCACGGGCCCGTCCGCGGTCCATCCGCGGCCTTTTCCTGTCTGTCATTCGCATCCTGGGCGGTTTTGACTTTGCTCCAACGAGAATTGATCGGTCAATGGATGGAGATTCTGGCATTGACAAAGTTTCTACTTGACGGCACCTGCGTGAAGGATAGGGTCGCCCAGAGAGCTGGGACCATGCTCAACATGACCTCCTGAGTGAGATGTGCAGCAAGGATCGGCCATCCTTGTTGATTTGCCCAGCCTCATCTCAGAGGAATTCAGCCATCCTTGTCGATCTACGAGAGCACCCACGGCCCTGCTGCCGGCAGCCTGGGCAGAGACGGATCCTGGACGACTGGCGGAGCGCCCTCCTGTAGCCACCTCGGTGCACTATTGGCATGCTTGTTTGCTTGCTTCCCTGCTTGCTGGGCACTGAGGTGTCGCTTTCACCGCCGCGCCGCCTGCTTCTGCTTCTGCTTCGAAACACCCACAGTACGGCCTTGCTTCTTGTACCACCTCTTCCTCGCTGCGGCAGGATCGCGCCCAGTCCAGCCTCAATCAGCAAGGCATAGCAGAGAGGATGGTTGCTCGACTTGCAACCTGGAAACCTAGTCACATGTCACATAGTACAAAGATCTGACTGGAATCACGCCGAACGGTCCAAAATCCCCAGCTTTGACTGTTGCAAACTCACGCGCTTGATGCTTGCTGCAGCGGTCTCAACGGCTCCAGTTTCACCACTCCCCTTCTAGCCACAACATCTACACTGTGGGCTACAGCCGTCGGTCTGATAGATGCCTCCCAGTGACGGCCCGATCCGACTCAAGGACGAACTTGGATTTTATTCGCCATGTCTTCGTTTGCTTGCGCCGCCGGCCTGCCATGGCATGGTCAAGTGTGATTCAGGCGACAAAGCAATGCATGTCACGATATGCCTTTCAAGGTACGCGCCCTGTGCGGATGGGAAGCGCGACAACGCCGCCCTCGGGGTTGACGTATGGATCTTGCACGCCCACCCGCTCAAGGCTGGGCAGTCGAGCGGGAACCGACACCAGCATCAGATGGCTTTGATGGGCTTACACTGGAGAAACACGAGAGCTTGCAGGCTGCGAGTCTGCGAGCTCCTGCCGCTTCCAAATCTGGGCATGCTCATCAGTCCGTCCTCGCTACGATGGAGCATGAAAAGCGCCTGCGCCGCCCCCTCCCTCTCACTTCGGGTAGATGAGAATATCATTGGCCCGCCCCCAAGCTACGCAATCATCAACGCCCCCCCTCGGAACTTCTGATCTTGAGATCGATCACCCGTTCCCTTTGGCCAGCTCCACACGAGCATTCGGCATGGCCCTGGCCTGGCCAGAGCTTTCGACCCTTATGCCAAAGAGCCGTTGACTCTCGGCTCCAGAGGCCAGGTGTGTTGCTGTTCCCTGACCGTTATGCCGCATCCGCCGTACGTGGAGATGAAACCTTCTTCGGCCTCACGTGTCGTTGTGTAAGGATAACTAGCCTCGTCAGGGCCTGAAACATGGCCTGGGCATCTGACAGGGGGCTGTCGATCATCCTCCGCCCTACTCCGTACTCAGACTTGAACGTCAAGCAATGCCTGCGTATGGCGTCAGGGTTTTAAGCCACCCGGTTGTTGAAGCGCGTGGAGGTGCTCACAGGGCCGAAAAGCTTGAACCGTTCTAGGTGGCCTTGGATGCTTATTCTGCCTCTGGTTGGCCGGTGCCTTGATCTCTCGGCGATTATGCTCACTGGGGACTCTCCGACCCAATGCTGCACTTGGCAAAAGAATAGCCCCGAATTGAGCATGAGCTAGACCGTCGGCTGCTGGATCAATATCGTTCGTCATCAGGCGCAGGATGGATCTCGCCGCGGATTTTCTACTGCGCCGCGACCGCATGTCTTGACCACCCACCTTGACTTCGTATCAGAGACAGAATGCCCAGAAATCAGGCACTTCAATCCAAGTGGCTGGCTGCTGTCCCTCCGCCGCCTCACACCTGGCCTGGCCTGCTGTGTCCCGTCTCTGGCGTCTTTCTCTCGTCAAAGCCGGACCTTTCCCAATCAAAGCCCGTGTTTGTGGCGTATCGTAGAAGCCTTGACGGCCGGGTGCTTGCATGCTCATGCACTCGGGCTGGCGCCCGGAATGGATGGCTACGCTTCTCAGGCTCAGGGCAGCGTCCATGGTTCTCACCACGGCTGTACCATATACGAAGCACGAAGACTGCAAGTGCCGCTCTGCTCGGCCCTGAGACTGGCCTCTGCTTTCACCTACCGAAGCACGACTGCCCAACTGCTATGTCTGCGATGGGGAGACTGTTGATCGAGACTAGCTCGAGCAGATGGATCTCTTCTCGAGCGGTCATGGTTCGCCGCGTCTCGGCGGCCCGTGACCTCATCCCGGAGTGCGTCAAGGAAGGGCTCTCGAGGTCTTTGTGTGGCCTGGATGGCGAGAGCCGTGGGGATTTGCAGCATGGCCCTGCACTTGGACACGGCTTCCTGCCTCTGATTGTTACCGTGAACTCCGTCGACATCGCGGGCATCCTCGGCGGCTCTCCACTGCTGCCAGTCATTGATGGCGATTTGGCCATGCCTTACACCGCTCCTGGGTCTGCCTATCTCAACCATCCAAGAGATATCCAGAATTTTGGCTTTTTATTAGAACCAGGATCATCGAGCTCCCCATAATTTTCATGTTGTCTCCTTCCCGTTGTCTCAGGCTCGCACAACCCAAAGTCATCCCCATCCAAAGGTCCCTACCCCCGGCCGGTGACCCCGAGTCTGCCATTATTTCTTCGAGACCATCGGCAGACTGCCTGCTTGGGACTTAGCTCCTTTCCCCTTCTACTCTTTGCTCAGACCTGTACCACATGTTCTCGCCATCGCCCCCTTGAGCCTCTCTGATCCCTTCTTCTCAGTCTGTTCCTGTACGATCCTAGGTCAGCCACCGCCGCTTGAAGCCGCAGCGAGGGTATATAGACAGCGAGATCCTGCACTCGCGCGGTTGTGCCTTCTCTTGTATCGTCATTGTTCACAATTCCCTCGCAGCAGCCCAGCGCTCCGCCTGTCGTCCGTTACACCAGCTCATCGAACGACGTCGTCACTCGGCCGTGGATCGAAGACAGCCACCTCTCTCGAACAACGTAACCTACCAAAGAGAAACCTTATCAGCACGAAAAGACTCGTTTAGGACCTGCGAGGTAGACAAGGGTGAGACACGACTATTGTTCTCGAATTCCTCTATTCGCTATCGGGGACCCAGCGGTAGCTGAGTGCTTTGACGGGCTTGTTTAGAGTTTCAACCGCCGAGCTATCTGCAATCAACGGAAACTCTTTGGGGTTTCTGGAGCTTGGGGGACTGGGCGTTGCCAGTTCTGTGCCAAGATCAGTCGACTCATACGAGATCGCTGAGCTACGCTGGGCTGCTTTCTACAGCATCGTCGAATCTAGCACGCACATATCTCCCCCAGCTTGGCCAGGGCAGTTCGCTTCAAGTGCCAGTAGCAACAGGATTCTGGAACTTGGCTCTTTGGAGAAGGGTGCCTTGGAAGCAGGGTCAGACCGGCATCTCCAAAATGGCAACTTCGTCACTGGATTCATAAACACTGCACTGGTGTCTCTGGCTTTCATCTGTCCTCTTCACACGCACTTTATAGTGCAAATACGCTTTGTCAAGATGGAGAGCTAACTTGTTTACCCATGCAGGCCTGAGAGCATATTAGAAAACTATAGGGGTCAAGCTCCTCAGATTCGAGGGCAACTACAAGGAACCTCCATCGTTCTCAACCATCGATTCCCCAGGTACGAGTGCGATCCCAGACTTACCACGATCCGGACAGAGAACGGCAGTTAGCTAAGAAGGAATGCTGCCGACAAGTGCAATACCCAGATCCCAGCCTTGACCACAGGTGGTTCGAGTTTGGCCGACTACTATCGCGAATTGCCAGGCGGAGTACATTCTCGATTGCGACAGCGAAGCGTCGCTTGAGAACCGCGCATGAATTCTCAAATTCCCAAGGTAATATGAGGTCTTTCTCTTTCACAGGGCGTTGAGGTTCCAAATTTGGGGGGGACGATGCTTGGCTGTGTATCTCCATCTGAAGTGGGAACGGCATCTGGTAGGTTCGGGTACACCAGGGCCAGCGCTCTCAAGGATCTCACTCAATACCGGTACGTATGGGACTTCTCTTTTGCCTTCTCAGAAACATGATCAGCTTCTTCCTTCTGGTATCCCACCGCGCGGTTGGTTTGATTGCCTCTTTCCTCAGCTGCAGCTCGGAAAGACAGACCTGCAGTTAATGGTATTCGGCTACGCCTTGTTCCTTGCAGTGGCTTTGAATTCTCGCTCGGGCTGTCAGTCAATCAAGGTCAACGATAGCCAGCTGCGTGGTTCGAGCAGCGCCAAGTCTTGCTGGGGGTAGACCAATCCACGCAAGGGTTGCGGCCTCTGCAAGAAATCTGTGGCGTCCTGTTTTCGGCTGCAGTTCTGTGTGCTGTAGTGCTGTGCACCTTTGTACTTTGTGTTTCGTGCGCCAACAACGGCAAGCCTAAGATCCTGGCCCCAGTTGGACTCGCGTCTGGGAGTCTGGAGCGCGCTGTTGCACCGGGCATGCTTGTTTGGCGCATGGCGAGAAGGATCCGGCGCTCAAAGCTGTCATGACAAACAATCTGCATGACTCTGGGGCAACCTGGGGGCGTGGAGACGCTGTTCTCGAGGCTGACAATGGCATTGGCATTCGGCTAACTGAACAAGACAGTAGACATCCCGTGCTGAAAAGCAAGACACGTCGCCATGTAGCCGCTCGGATGGCATATGCACACATCCATGGCCGTTTCAACAACAGAGAGGGTTTCCTCGCCTTCTGGGGGAGGGAATAAAGACTCGCCAGACTTGTCATCGCCGTTGGGACCAGGGGCTAATGCACCGTCACTTAAACAGGAATTCGAATCTTCGCCGCCCACGATGGGCTACATGGATATGGCGACGCACGCGGGAGAAATGAGGTGGGTTTTGATGATATGCACTTGTTCCTTTGCGTCTTGTTTCATCTTTTGTCCCTTCTTGTCAGCGGCCTGTTCTGCTTGTCTCGAGCTCCTTACTGCACTTGCTCTTGGTTGAGCAGCTCTACCCTTGTTTCCCCAGCCTACCTTGGATGTGATGACCTTGGTCGGTACGGCACTCCGCAAAACATGGATGCCGGTGTGGTGGGCTTAGTAGGCGCGTTGCACATTTTAATTTCCTCGGGCTTGATTGATGGCTCGAGAACAAGTGGCTCACCAACGTTCGCAAGTTGCGAACCGGGAACTGGGATCTAGGATCCGGTGTGAGCTCCGCCAGGGACCACTTGGAGGTGATAACGCACGTCGGTGGCGGCAATGATTGACTCAAGTGCGTGCTTCTGTCTGCCTCTTGGCTTGGCCGTTCAGCTGCGTTGTGTTGTGCTTGACGTTATCCATCATCATCACCCATGACAAGAGCCCTTGCTGTAGGTTGGGCTTGCCCTGTCTCGTCATTTCACTTTTATTGTCCCGTCACATTCTACCTACAGGCCGTCAGCTATCACTTGGCGAATTGAGCCGATGGATGTCATTCATTGCAGGCCTCAGCACGCCGGTGGTGGCGTTGTCGGGCTTCTCAGACAATGAATGGATGGGCAGACGGCATAAACACGGACAGTCGCTCAGTTACTTGTCAGTTTTTGCCGTGTTGCAGTTTTCCCTGAAGGGCTGGATCTAGCACTACAGAACCCAACCCCTGTCAGTTTTCGTTTCTTTTTCCTACAAGGTGGCCGGCCTTGGTCTATGCCGCTTATACTGGATTCGATTCGAGGACGGACCCTCTGTGTTGCTTGTGTTCTGCCTCCCCGCCCAACGCGTTAGTTAGAGGGAGCGAGCAAGAGGGGAAATCTCTGCCGAGACCCAAGTTGATGATGGATGGCGATTGCTTCAATTGCCCGCTCCCCTTCCCTTTTCTTCCATCAAATCAACTCAACTCATCTTGGACTCACCAGGATACGAGTTGTAAGCCAGGCCAGGTCCTGGAACCAACAGTCCCCATCGGGTCAGCTCGCTCAGCTGCGACAAGTCGGATTAGTTCCCCAGCATTGTCGTCCCGTCCTTGTCATTCGAGCATTCCAATCCCCATTCTTCACTCGGCTTCCCCAACCCCAGCCCATCCGTCCATCCATCCAACCAGCCAGCAAGCCAGCCTCCCCTCTCTCTTGCTTGTGCTTTTTTCTCTCTTATCCCCCCTCCCCGCTGTCGCCCACAGAACAAATCCCTGCCCGTCCCTCCACCACTCCCGCTCCCTTGTTGAAATTTCCCAGGCCAGCCGGTGTGTCCAGCCAGCCAGCCAGCCCGCTTGCTCACTCTCACTCGCACGCACACACACGCACGCGCGCGCACACACAGCCCACGAACGTCGTCGTCCCTCCTTCCCTCCATACCCCCCTTGTCGGTGGCTTGAGGTTGAGCAATGGGCATGCTGTTCTAACGCCCGGGGTGCCGCTGTCACTGCCGTTGCCGCCTCGCCTGAGGATCTAGTCTATCCTTTGGTGTCTACCTGACTACGTACCTGTCTCTGACCTACAACCTACCTACCTGCCTATCAAACCTCCTCTACTGCGCCTATCCTATCCGTCCACTGACGGGATGCATGGTGGAGGGCTCTGTTACCTTCTCTGATCCCCTTGCCTTGTCTTGCCTTGCCATGGCTCTCTGCTTCGTCTCGGAGCCACTCCCGCGCTTACCTTGTTCTCCCTCTTCTCCCCCCTCCTCTGCACGCCTGCTGCCGTTGCCTCTTTGCCCGCTGCTGCCCGCTACCCAGTGCCGTGAGTTGCTGCATTTCCCGCAGCCTCTCGAAACCGTGCTGGCTGCCTGTGGCACACCAACGGTGGACGGTCATACGTGAGGGTGCGCTGCAAGCTGTGATACGGAGAACACTGTATGCCCAGGGCATGGCAATACAGCGTCTCTGTGGCCGCGTCCTCTGCCGTTGCCGTCGCTGCTGCTGCTATTGCCATCCATTTGCTGCTCCTGTTGCTGTTGCCGTTGCCGTTTCTGTTGCTGTTGCTGTTGCTACCTATTGCCCGCGTCCTCCTCGCTACCGCTACCGTGGCCGCTGTCTGCCGCTCTCTGGTCTGAGGCCGATCCGCTGATGAGGCGTCAGATACCCCCAAGAAGCCAGCACCTCTTCCTTGACGATAGAGCCCACCCAGTCCTCGTCGCTCTTAAACCTGTTCCATCCGCCGGTCCTCAACTCGGCTGCGCAGTACCCCCAGGACGGAGGTGCCTTTTTCCAGTCTCAATCCGCTGGTCCTCAGCTGTATCCGGGGATCGACGTCCGCTCTCGCCTTGGCTCCAAGTACGTCGTGCCGTCTCTTTTCTTTTAAACCTCTCCCTCTCACTCACCTTGACTTGTCCTTCTCACTCTCACTCCCTCACTCCTCAATCTCACCCTCCAGAGTCAGGGTCAGAGTTGCACACCATCTATCCTACCTTGCCCACTTGTCATTCCAATACAGGATCAATCAATCAATCATCCATCCCGCTCCTGTTGACCTTTCAGAGTCGTCGGGAGTCGTCTTGAACCGACCGATCAGCTTGTTCTGCTTGGCCGGCCTCCCAGGCGCCCCTCTCCTGTCCCCCCCATCCTCGCCTAAGACATGTGCCAGGCTGGATATTTCAAGCACCAGAGAGAATCTCTCTCGAGCAGCAACAGGTAGAAACTGACTGCCGTCAGCAGTAGCACTTCCTCAACGGGAATGGCACATCCCTATCCACCTTCACATCGCACCACAGCTCTTCCTCACCCAGGACCTCAGATCAGTACCCGAGACCAGTACACGCCTGCGACGCCCTCGTTCAGAAGGCCGTCGGAACACGCAGCCCGCTCACCATCCTTTGCCGCTCAGCATAGAGGTCGTCACCCCCTGTCTCCGACGACGAGCCCCAACACCGTCTTTACCACTGCTGCCCCGAGCATGGGCTCTAGTGGCTACACAAGCCGACCGGCCTCGAACAACATTCCTCCCTTGCAAGCAGTCCACATGATGGGCAGCCTTCAGTACGCCGACGTGGCGGGAACGCCTGTCAAGGCCGAAATCCAGGGTGTAATCGACAAGGGCTTCTTCCTCTCGGAAAACGAGTGGACCTGCTACCGGAGAAACTACTTTTCTTGCATCTGCTCCTTCTCACTGAACCCCCATCTTCCCGGTGTGTCTATCCAGTACACCGCGACCGGCTCCAACCAGCCAGTCCAAGTCTACGGCTTTGCCATGTGCATCTCGGCCGTTGTATCCGACAATGAGCAGCACAGCATTGAACTCGTGCAGCACACGCCCAAGCGGGACAAGGGTCCCATCATGAAGCCCGAAAAGGTTCGCCTGGGGGTCAAACCGCCTCAGGCGAGCCACCACCACCACATGGGCATGTACCCAGACGTGGCTAGCCGCCCAGTCTACTCGGACAGCTTCAACGGCCAGCCTGGCGGCCAGCAGCTCCCCACCGAACACACGTTTGAACGTATCCAGTTCAAGCAGGCCACGCAGAACAACGGCAAGCGCAGAGCGGCTCAGCAATATTACCAGCTGGTCGTGGAGCTCTGGGCTGACGTTGGCACCCAAGGCGGCAACGGTGAACAGTTTGTCAAGGTGGCCACACGCAAATCCGCCAAAATGATTGTTCGGGGCCGATCACCCGGACATTATCAAAATGACAGACGCGGAAGCCAGAGCAGTGGGCCAGGTGGCTCTGCCGGTAATCTTGGGCCGTTTGGACCCATGGGCGGAATGGCGGATTTCAACGCCAACCCCATGATGAATGGACCGACATACGGCACTGGCGGTGGGTTCGATAACCGAGGAAACGTGTATGGCGTGCGCCATCATGACATTCCATCTGAGTCGATGATCCCGACAGAGGAGGCCAAGGCCATCAGCGCGGTCAGAGATTATCAGTATTACCCAGGGTCCATTTATGAGGCGCAGCACGACCGTGTCGACCTATTCAACGCTCGAACAGAGCGTGACGGCGTGGTGCCTCACATGGCCACGGGGCTAGACGTGGGCGCCAAGATCAAGGCCGACTACGATGGTGCTACACTCCCAAGCATCTTTCATTCTCCGGCACACCTCGGGGATCGCCCACCTGCCCCATTCGAGGGCAAGTCAACGTCGAACGGCTACTACCCGACTTCCATGGTTCCCTCGTCCGGGATCAACATGACCATGACGTGAAGAGAAGTCATGGGGAAGCCACACATGGATGGCTCAAGATACGCTCAAGGGAACAATACGAGACGAGACGAACCCGCATACGAGCGAAGAGCAGAAGACGGAAGAATCAAGGGACAGTTCAAAATTGCATACTGGAATTGGGCCACACGAATTCTCTATCAGGGGAAGGGACACAAAAAGACACGAAAAAAAGAGCAAAACAAGACAAAACCAAACAAAACAAGCAAAACAATCATGGGCATGGGTACGGTTACAGGCACAGGTACGACTACGGGCATGGACAAGGACATGGATATGGATATGGGTATGACAATGGCATGGGTTTCGGGGTTCAGGAACCAGATCGATCGATGCAAGGTTTAAGTTCTTTCGTTTGAAAAGACAGGGGCACTTTGGCACAGCAGCAAGTGAACTACCTGTGACGGCACGCACGCATGGAGGGACAAAAGGCCAGGCCAGGGGCAAGAATCAAAATGACGACGATGTGTACGACATTTGGCCAGGAGGTGGTTGTGTGGCATGGCATGATTTGGATGTCTACTACACTACACTGACTGGTGGTTAGAATGTACGAGGAGAGGCAGACAGCTTGGCAAGAAGGTCAAGGGCAGAGAGGGGGGGATGGGACGGGATGGGATACCCAGTGTTCATTTTTTCACTTCTTCTGGCACATGGATTTACAAGTTTCATTTTCTCAACTGAATGTAATTTGGTCATTTTTCATCTTGGCACCCCAACAGCCCCAGCCAGCCACCTGGGGTCTTGTCTTCCTGCTCCTCCCTCCCCTTGTTACTCTTCCTTTCTTTTGATACTCTGCTTGGTTACTTGGATGTTTCGATTGGCTCTCGTGGGCTCGATGAGGGGGGGTATGAGGAAAAGGCAGATGGATGAGACATCAGAGACATAAGCGTTGGCAAGCTAGGAGAGAAGTGACTAGGCGTCGAGCTCAAGGATACATACATGAGCCAGGTAGGTCGGCACGCAGACGAGCAGGCAGACAGATAGGCAGACCGGTTGTGTTTGGGGTGGACTCGGTGGTATGCGGGAACCCGTTGGGCAAGTGTTGATTGGAGGCTTTTCAGGATGTCTGGTCATTTCTCTATTCTGACTATCGATGCATGTCTTCTCATCGCTTGGCCGGCCCCATGACTTGATTTCCACCAAAGACGGCACGGCACGGACTCTGTCTGTTTTCGGTGAGGAGGCATCTTGCATGGTCTAGGGACTGGAGCAAGCAAGGGAGTGACGATGCCTGCTTGCCCAGCTCGTGTCGTGTCGTATCGTCTCGACTGCGTGGTATGGATGGCGTTGATGTAGCCAAAAGAGGCTTGTCGAGGTTGGGAGGGGCGTGGTTTACGAACGGACATGTCTTCTTGTCTCGTCTCGAACATGGCATAAGATGACGGCATCTAGAGGTCTCAGAGGTCAAGATTGTCAAACACATGCTTGAGAGGAGGCGAGGGAGGTTATTATAATGCAGTCTTCGATTGTCATACAAAGGCATTGATTGAAAAAAGAAACGGCGGCCACGCCAACATGATGCTGTAACACCCCCAGCTCAGCCTTGAAAACCAGCAGGCGAGCGAACCGCTGGCCCCGACGCAGCCGGTGCCGTCCCACCCATACTGCTACAGTACAGTACATGTGGTGTTTACTTGAAGATGAGAGTAGTACCGTGCTGAAGGTTGTTAGATTAAGGTTGGCACGCTAGAGGTGGATTTTCCCGGCGGGAAAGGGGGCGGACCGCTGGGACCCATCAGATCTTTTTTAGAGGGTGATCAGGAATCATTCTAGTCAATCAGAAACTGGACGGGGAATTAATTCTCTTCTGACAGTCTAGACGATGGCAAATGGGTTTTGGTGGTTGATTATTTTAGCCCGACGTTGGTTGAAGTCTAAAAAACTTGGGACTAGGCGCGGCAACAGGGACAGACAGGTCAAAACACGCACTGTATAGAAGAAACCGCTCATCTCCTTTTTTAGTGGCTCCGAAAGCACAAGGGTCAGGATACAGCGCAAATCTGGTAGGGGGGAAGGGATCGGCGGGCGGGTTCGTGAGAGGGGGGAGACTTTGCCTTGAGCTGGGCACGAGAAGGATCGACGCTATCGCCAAAAAAGCCTGGAGCGGGAGAGAGTGGATCAGATCGAGAGGGGGGGAGTCAAGCCAAGACGGGTATTGGAGAGCAAGTTGGTGATGATGTCGTGGTGGTGTCAACAGGTATCGTCAAGCGACGCGGTAAAAGGAGAATGCTACCCCTAGGAGATGGATGTCGCCGTCTCTTGTGTGACACACGAGTCGAGGCTGCGGCGTGAAAATCAAAAACCTCAGCTCAACCTAGCACGGATATCTACCTAACTAGGTATGTACACTAAAATATCAACTGCGAGTGTTGTTTGCAGTTGCAGGCATATAGACATACAGACGCACACACGTGTGTCAGGCCATGTCTCTGCATCAGTCTACATTGGGCGGCCGACCGGAGACGGACCAAGGTCTATCACGTCCATGTCACTTGTCGACAGAGACCCTGTATGCATCAAGCCCGCCCGCTTGCTGACAGAGTATGCCCTCATCACAGACCCCCTCCATCTTCCCTGGTACCCGTCTCTCTCTCCGCGGGTAATCATGCATGCAAGCCTCCTTTCCTGCGTGCGCGCTGTTGCTGCCACCACTTTCCCATCTCCCGACGTGTCACGACATGAGCGTCAAATCTCGACGAAGCCGGCAGCCCGGTCGGCGGAGGCGGAGAGGAAGCCCGCTGACGTACGTGGGTGCGTGTGCATGGTACATTGGGTCATGTCTAGATCAGGCTGTACGTAGTATGTAGGTATTGATGCAAAGAGAACAGTGCATCACATGAGAGAGTGCGTGTATGTGTATGTGTATTCAGGCAGATATGTCACTCGGTGAATAAAAAATCAGGCTGAGAAAACAACAACAGCAACAAGAGAAAAGACACCACCAAGCCAAGCGACAGCCCACCCACCCAGAACAGGGTTGAGCCTCATGCAGGTCGCTACACCGGTCGCACGCTCCAGAGGGGGCTCCACCGATGAGGCCTTCCTCGGACGCCGGTTTAGAAAATCTCCTCTTTGAGGGGAGAGGGGGCGGTAGTGGTCCTGTTATATGTGGGGGGAGGTGAGAGGTGATAGGTCAGGGTGGTTTTCTGATATGTGACAGGTTTTGACGGGGAGGAGAGAGGAAATCTTGGCGAGTCTGGACTCTGGCATGCAAGTCACCCATGTAGGACTCTCCATCACGAGATTTTTGATTTATTCCGTATAGTATAGTACGTACAGGTACTGGTCAGAACCTCCAGATGGCATCCGACATCTTGGCCACCGCCCCCATCTCGGCCGTGTCGTGCACCCTCACCACGTCGGCCCCGCCCTGAACCGCCGCGGCCACCGTAGCCGCCGTGCCCCACGTCCTCCGTGCCGGCTCCGTGACCCCCGTGATCCTCCCGACAAAGGTCTTTCGGCTCGAGCCCACCAGCCACGGCAGGCCCTCGAGCCCAGGCCAGTACCGCAGCTCCTCGAGGCGTCGGAGCAGCTCGAGGTTCTGCGACCCCGTCTTGGCGAACCCGATGCCCGGGTCCAGCACTATCCTCCACCGCCGGATCCCCGCCGCCTCGGCCGCCGCCACCCGCGAGAGGAGCTCCGACGCCACCGTCGGGATCAGCCCGTCCGGGTACGACGTGAGCTCCGTCATGGTCTGCGGCGTCCCGCGCATGTGCATCAGGCAGATGGTCCTGTCGAGCCGGGCCACCGTGGGGAGCATGTCGGCGTCGAGCACACCCGCCGATACATCGTTGATCATGTCTGCGCCGCTGGCTATCGCCTGCTCGGCCACCGACGCTCGGTACGTGTCGACGCTGATGACCACGTCGCGGGCCTCTGGGATCGAGCGGATGAGCTGCACCGCCGGCACCACGCGGGATGCTTCCTCGTCAGCTGAAACCTCGGGTCGGCCGGGTGCAGTGGACTGGCCGCCCACATCGATGATGGACGTTCCGTCCCTGACCATGTCGATCACCGTCTGAGCGATGCCATCCTGAGAATGCACGCCGCCGTCTGAGAACGAGTCCGGCGTCAGGTTGAGGATGCCCATGATATGCGTCTTCCTCTTGCGCGCGAGCGGCGTCAGGGGACTCGAGGACGGTGAGAGGGGCGTCATGGACGACAAGGGCTCGCCGAGGGGTAACTCGTTCAAATGGTCCTGGATGAGCTTCCATGGCTTGGAGGGGTCCAATGACTTGGCCGGGATGAGCCTGCGGCGGTTGTCAGATTTCAACGTTGCACGGTTGACGAGGAAAATTCAACCTACTCGGCCAGGGGTCTGAGGACAAACTCCCTCTCCAGGATGCCGATGTGAGGCACATTGAGACGCTCGTGCTCGACCCTCTCGTCGCCGTACAGGAGGATGTCTAGGTCAATGTTGCGTGGGCCCTTGTCGATGACCTTCTTCCGGCCCATCTCCTTCTCAATGGCTTGTAGTTGATCCAGAAGCGCCAGGGGCTCCAGCTCAGTCTCGACCTGGATGATTATCGATTGGTCAGCCCCGAACCATACATTCTCTGATATACACACCTCACAAGCTCCATTGACGAAGCGGTCCTGGTCTGTCACATACATGGGCTCCGTCTCCCAAAGACTACTGGTCCTCTTGACCTTGATGCCTCGACGGTCCATCTCGTTGCACGCACGCTCAATCTCGGCGACACGGTCTCCCATGTTGCTCCCCAGGGCGATGTACGCTGTCGTCTTCCGTGGCCCACTGCTGCTGCCACACGAGCACGCACAGCCGCAGGCCGAGCGTTTCAGTCCAGGCATTGTCGCGCAGAGGCGAGGTCGCACCGCAATGGCCGATGGCATCCAGCATGGCGAGGCTGAGGCAAAGGCCCGCCTGGACGGGTATGCAGCATTTCGTGCGGTGACGAGGCTGCGTATCAGCGGGCGTGAAGGAAAAGGTTTTCTCATGACGATATTTATCCGCCGCCGCTACCTACATGCTGGTTCGCGGGACTAGGTTATGGTGTTGAGCTGGTGAGCCTCCATACAGAGAGAGGTTGTAAAAATTTGGCGCTAAATTTACGACCTAGTGGGGCTTTGGGGTTGAACGGTGGAAAGTGGACGCCATGGAGGAACGTCTACATGACCATGAGTCGTCTCTTTAGAGTTTTGGACCCTTACATTTGGGCACTGGATGAAATGAGTTGATAAATCTGACTCAGAGTCGTGTCTCTTGGTGGCTTTCGGGGCTGACTTTGGACTGTGGTGGTTGTCATTGTCCATGTCACGGGGTCTTCTTAGTCGAGACTAGCACCGAGCACATGTCAGACACAACATGAGAATATCGTCCAACGATGTTCAGTCTCAGTTGATGATTACAACAAGAAAAAGAAAAAAAAAACCCCATCTTCTCCGTTTCGTCTGATAATCAGATTTCTCCGCCCTGTCTCAACCGACATAACCGTTTAGACCGAGTCAAGAAAAGGCACAAGGCACCACGCAACTCTCGTCCCTCGGCATCTTCCCCAGATTCAATTGTGCGCTAGTCCCGAACCGGACTAACCCCCCGCATCATCCTCCATCTCCGGCTCCAAGCCTCGGCATCGTCCATCGCGAAGCTGCTTCTGGCCTCTTCCCTCAGCTGATCAAACAACTTTCTCGGGCTTGTTTATAATCTTGTCGAGTCCCTTTGCTGACCACGCCTTGTTACTTCTCCATATCCCTTTCTTCCTCTCCTCTCCTACCAAACGACCAGCTCTTGTCCTCACATCTACAAACCTCATCGCCAATCTAGACATCATGGCCTCCCCACGTACGTCATTACCCCGGATCGCATTCCCTCCCCCGTGATGCGCAGCAATCGCTAACCGCCCTCGTCATGCAGAGAAGCTCCGAACCCCCATCACCGATCTGTTCAAGATCAAGCACCCCGTCCTGCTCGCCGGCATGAACGTGGCAGCTGGCCCCAAGCTCGCCGCCGCAGTCTCCAACGCCGGCGGTCTGGGCGTCATCGGAGGCGTCGGCTACACCCCAGAGATGCTGCGCGAGCAGATCTCCGAGCTCAAGAGCTTCCTCGTCGACAAGAACGCCCCCTTTGGCGTTGACCTGCTTCTCCCCCAGGTCGGCGGAAGCGCTCGCAAGACAAAGTACGTCCTCCACATTCCGGCCCTCCACTCCCGGACATGTCCTCAATCACATGCAAATCTAAACACTCGGCTGACTCGTGATGAAACAGCTACGACTATACAAAGGGAAAGCTCAATGAGCTGGTCGACATCATCATCCAGGAGGGCGCCAAGCTCTTCGTCTCGGCCGTCGGCGTGCCCCCCAAGGCCGTCGTCGACAAGCTCCACGCCAACGGCATCGTCTACATGAACATGATCGGCCACGTCAAGCACGTTCAAAAGTGTATCGACCTCGGCGTCGACATCATCTGCGCCCAGGGTGGTGAGGGTGGCGGTCACACTGGCGACATCCCCACCACTGTGCTCATCCCCGCCGTCGTCGACATTTGCAAGAAGCACAAGTCGCCCCTGACCGGCCAGCCCGTCCAGGTCATTGCCGCCGGTGGCATTCACAACGGCCAGCTGCTCGCTGCCTCCCTGATGATGGGCGCTGGCGCCGTCTGGGTCGGCACCCGTTTCATCTTGACCGATGAGGCCGGTGCCCCCAAGGCTCACAAGGAGGCTGTCCGCACCTCTGGTCACGATGACAACATCCGCACCATCATCTTCACGGGCCGACCCCTGCGTGTGCGCAACAACGAGTACATCAACGACTGGGAGACTAACCGCGTGGCCGAGATGAAGGAGCTCGCCGCTAAGGGCGTCATCCCCTACGAGGCCGACCTCGACAAGCTGTCCGAGAACGCCAACGACAACGACGATGATGAGGACGTCTTGGATAAGTTCCGCCCTTACCTCATGGGCAAGTGTGCCGCTGTGGTCAATGAGCAAAAGTCAGCCAAGGCCGTCGTGGACGAGTTTGTGGACGATGCCGTCGCTTGGTTGCAGAAGGGCAACAAGATGATTGCCAAGCTGTAACAACCTTTTTTGCCTTTGGCGCTCCTGTTTCCTGGATACCTTTATTGTAGACTATAGCATATCACCATGTAGGACGCACCACGGATGCGGCATGAATTCATTGCTTTGTGTTGAAACAATGTAGATTCTTTTTCATCATAAACTAGCAAACATCAAATCTCTATTTCATACTAGGTAACCAAAGCAGCCAACTTGGGACATCGCATGTACGCCAGCTCCAAAAAGCACCCCGCCCCAGACAGATTCATGCCAAGCGCACGTACGTATATGCGCCATGATTTGCTCGATGCCATATTCTCGAACCGGTCCATGCCTTTCTCTCTCTCTGCTTTCTTCTCCGGCGCCCCCCTGAGACATGGGAACCTTGTGGGTCAAATTCTATCTTGTCAATTGCACATCTGTTTAGTTGCCCAGGTAAGATCGGATCGCTCCCTGGAGTCGGGTGGACACCTCGCCCGCCATTTGTGTCAGGTTCTCGAGATCATCACCAGCCGTGATGCCAAACTTGCGCACAAAGTCCTTGGCCGCCGACTCTAGATCGCCGTACTCCTCCTCGGGCTCATCTTCAGGTCGTCCAAAGTAGGCATTGGACGAGATGGCGGATGCTCCCTCGAAACCTTGGAGTCGGGTCTTGGCCTCGGCCTGGGCGTTGGGGTCAAAGGCACCTTTGCCGAAGAATTCGTCTGATGAGATGCCCTTCTGGGCACCAAACTTGTCGCGGGCATATCGCTCCGAGTCATCTGTCTTGAGTTAGCAGTTGTTCATATAGATGCATGAGTGAAACTTGCCATGAGCCGCAGCCTTGACAGGACCGACGGAACCAAATCCACCAGCATTCTTCTTGGGGGCGGCAGCAGCCTTGGGACCACCGATCTGGCCAAAGCCCAGCCGTCCCATGCCCATGCCCAATCGCTCCACCTCAGCATCCGACTTCTGGCGTGTATGCGATGAATAACTGCTCTTGTTGGGGCTGACGGGGGTGGGAGAGATGATGGCAGCGGCCGATCCAGTAGCAGCCTTGGTCGCAGGGTCCTCTTCCGCGTTGGGGTCGTAGCCGAGCTTCGCGATCCTGTCGGCCTCCTCCTTGGCCTTCCTCTCGGCCTCGTCAAAGTCGATCGCGTCGCTGGTAACCTTCTTTACGCCCAGCTTGGTAGTCTTTTTGGCACCGAGAACATTGGCCTTGCGGGGACCACCAATGCCACCAGTCTTGCGGAGGGCAGCCGATGTCGTGATTCGGCTTGCGGGCTTGGACTCGCTTGAGGCGTTTCGGGCAAGAGGCGAAGAAGCGCGGGCAATGTCCTTGCCGTTGCCGGCGTTGAGGAAAGGAGAGGGCGTTCGGCCCACCACAGGCGGTGTCGCAGTGCGAGAAACGGGGGGTGTAGGCTTCTTGATGGCAGGCTTGTCCCAGGAAGAGAAGAAGTCGTCGTCAGGCTCGCCGGCAGGGGTAGCAGAGCCGTCATCGACAGCATCGGTGATGACAACCTCCTCGGGGAAACTAGACACATGTCAGGTATGTATATCAGGGGTGAGGGCGCCTCAGGGGAAGAATCAAAACCTACTCTTGGGCGTCCCGCGCAGCGCGTCGCTTAAGCTCGTCCTTGTACTTGGTGGCGGCGTTGGATTGGTACTTGGTCTTGGGGTCCTTGCTGTTCAGGGCAGCGGTGCCGCCATTCTGCTGGAAGAACTTGGTGGCAGACTCGTTGCCACCAACCTTCATCAAGCGCAGCTGGTCCCATTGCCACTCTGTACTCGGTCGTCAGTCTGGTAGGCGATGGGGGAGGTGTCGCAGGCTACATACGGTCGAGATTGGTTGATCGCACGAATGAGATATGGACACCGAGGTTTCGGTGGTTAGAGGAGCAGTCCAGACAGAGGTAGATACCGAAGGGGACTGATGTCCAAGTAGGGTTCTTTTGGCCGCAGTCGAAGCAGACCTAGGTTGCGTCAAGAGTCAGCGCTGCTATCACAGCTGCGCAGAGTTTGACAAAGACATACCTTGTTCGCAGGCTTGGTCTTCAACTTCTCAAAGATCTTCAGCGACTGCTGCTTCGTCGCAAGAGCGCTCATGTTGACTTTTGGGCCTCGATCAGGCAGGACACAATGTTCTGGAAGGAGTGACGAGTGCTTCGGGAGCTCGAGAGGCCACTTTAAGGTGCGGCGGGTATAGGCGACGTGTCAAAGAAGAGACAGAGTCCGTCGGGCTAGGGAGGTCTTAACGTCGAGTTAAGTTGGGCGCTGGAATCGTTCAAGGAATAATAAGGAGTCGGTCATCAAGGGCAGGTGTCTCTAAGGTAAAGTGGCATATCAGTCACGCTAGTCCCGATTCGGTCGCATCTCTTCCCCACGTCGTTCTGCCGGGCGGTGAAGCAACTACAACATGGAACCCATCGCAGAGCTCCAATTGAGAGACGCCCGAGATGCAGTCAACTACTACGTCAACCCTTTGCTGGTTCAATCGTTTGTTTTATTGTCAGGACAATAGTCCTGATACCATGGCTGCTGTGAGATCGCCAGGATGAAGCCGACCACCTCCTTAATCCCGATTCGATCGACCGCCTTCGTGGGGTGCCCCTCCAAACTACAACCTCTCCTACTTTCGCGATGCTATGCGACAAATAAAGGCCTGGGGGCAACACCCCAGGGTCCTAAGCGGAGGGCCGTGACGCCATTCAACGATACCGGGTACGTGCCATGGAGCCAGCTCTCGGTGGCAGAAAAGGCCGGGCGTGCCACTCAGCAGACGGTCAACTTTGGCATGATTCTGGTCGGCCTCGTGCTCACTGTAAGTTGATTTCCCGCCAATGCATGCGAAAGGCTACTAAACATTCAGTAGGGCGGCGTGACATACTTTCTCTGGACCGAAGTCTTTTCTCCCGATAGCAAAATCTCAAACTTCAATCGCGCCGTCGACAGAATCAAGGACGACCCTCGATGCTTGGAACTGCTCGGCGACGCCAAGAAGATCTCGGCGCATGGAGACGAAACATTCAACAAATGGAGACGGGCACGCCCTGTTGCGTATGTAAATCACACACTGGTACTGGGAAAGTGCTGACAGCTTTAGGTCCTCGGAGTCTGTCGATGCCCAGGGAAACCAACACATGCTGATGCATTTCTATGCAAGTTCACAAGCGTACATAAAGTCGGACACATGCTAACTGCAACAGGTCGAGGGGCCATTGAACAACGGCGTTGCGCGACTACACATGATCAGACACCGCGGACAAGGTGAATACGAGTACAAGTACTTCTTTGTGGATGTAAGGGGCCACGAGAGAGTCTACCTCGAGCACGAGGAAACAGCTGCGTCGAAGATAGGAAAGAAGCTCAGTTTCTTTGGTGTCAAATGGGGTTGAACCACGGCGCCAAGTGTATCAATATCGTTTCCCACCAAGGACGACATTCGGCCTTGGTCTGGAAGCCTCTGCTATGGCATCGACCATGTGATGAGCAGGCTGGTTCCTTTGTATCATATCCTGGTTGTTCGACTCCTCCGTCGGCTTCCACTTGTATCTATTAACTTGGCTGATGATGTTGGACATTTCCCATGCCCCGAATGCGGATCTCGATAGGCCATTATATCTACAGAAACTGTTCCCTTTCTTTGGGTTTATCCATGTCAACCGAGTGTTCAATCGGCCAACAGGCGGACTGCCTCTGTTACTAATTCCACGGTCACTTTTCATCACTCTCTTGTAGACTTCTCCCAGGTCAATCACTGTCATCCATAGCTGGACTCTTTTGACTTTAGTCCACCAACACTCAGGTGAGGCTGCCCTAAGCTGAATCTGCATTCCTTGTTGAACCCTTACTCTCCAGTAAATGCAGATCGTTAGCTGATGTGTTTATGATGAACATGGAGTCCATTCCTTTGTTAAAGCTGATCGATTATGTCCCAACATGTCACTCTTTTATAGCTTTGCTAGGCCACAATCCCCTAACGATAGATGCCGGTAGCTTATTGCTTCAGAGTAGTCTCTAAAGATCGTACTGCTCCATCGTGTCTGGGGGCATTGATGCGTTTCAAGTCTCATTCAACAGAGGCCATCACACTCAGGCCCCGATGTCGATAGGATGAGTCGCTGTGGAACTACAGTTTCGTACATGATCCGTGTTTTGGACCTTGCGTAGAAGCTAGACGTATTGAGGGTTCTCATGACTGAAAAGTAGATATAGTCAAAGGGGGTGGATTGCTCAGCCCTTGGCATTCAGTCAAGACGTTATTTGCTCATACCCTTTACTTCAGGGGAAAGGACATCATATCCAGACCACCGGGTTGTTCCCACAACCAAGGATCTTTGATTGGACGACTAGGAACAATATTACTATATCTTAGATATTGGTTGAGCTTGCACATTGTGTTGGCTTGTACCCCTAGGCCTCTTGCTTTACACGATTTGGTTGTTGGCGTACTCAATTGATGAGTTGCCTTGAAGAGCATATCAAGAGAGACTGAAAGATACACATCTATAAACACAATAGCGTCAACACAATATGCCCTCCAATACAGTGGCTAGCATCTAACAAACTTTGTAGATGTACCCCATGTGAGCAATCTGCGTTAACCAACCTCTAGTGTTGCAATAAGAGGGGATGTTTACTCCAATGCATTGTCCGCTAAGCAGAAGCACCAAGACAGTTCTACTTGACACTCATAAGCACATAAAACACAAAGCATGTTACAGTCGTCGATTACGCGAGTTACCTTAGTCGATATACGTTGGCTTTGGTCGGGGCTGAATATGTCTACGATAAAAGCAACTGGGAAGGCGATGCCCTTTGGGCTTGGTTTCAAACTTCTAGACATGGCATCAGTTCATCTCAAAGAAATTGAGCCAAGAGCAGCAGGCGAGCCGTTCTATCAGGCTGGAAGACGACACTGATCCCAAGCCCGTCGAGAGGCCGGATACCGTTGGTGTTATGAATGGCGTTGAGGTTTGGGTAATTACTATAGAACAGGGTCGCGATTGTATTCCAGTCAGTAGACAACTGCCCTTGAATCGCACAGGGCCAGGTCTGCCCCTAAAGCGTGATCAATCAGCAGCCCGATCCTCTTAAATCGGTCTCAGGAGACCAGCAGACGGTCGAGTTTCGACCCTATCCATAATCACTGCCCCGAGCGTTCTTGATAGTTCTGGGATGGCTTGACGTCTGTGTGATGAAACCCTGGAAACAGTTGGGAAGCTCACGAGAGCGAACAAACCATTACCAATGGCTGCGAACGGCTCAACTACTCTGAGGTCCTATCCAAAGCAGTTTCGACCACTCAAGGTAGATTATCTTGGAGGACAATTAGAAGCACAACTGCCAGTTTTCCTAGGATGTCTCATCAGCAACCGCTTCTACTCATTGAAGCATGAACTGCCATAGAGGCTTTCATGCAAGTAATACCCGTGTAGAAAAGAGCACAGTGGGCTCATTGGTCTTCTGAAATATAGGCAACACCGCCGTCCCAGAACCATGGCTGTATGAACCGTTTGAAGCAAACATGTCACAACTCCTCAAGTCTCGACTACAACCGCGTCTCGTGCTTTATGACATTCTCTTTAGTCTCATGGTACAACCATTGGTCGTCCCAGATCCCCAAGTAACCTGCTATCCCCAAGCCAAAGTCAAGATAGTACATAGTGAGACGAATGATACTTCACTGATGAGCTTGCTAGTCAAGTCTCGTCAACCCAGGCTTAAAAGACTTACAACTTGGCGAATAGTGTGACCAACCGCTTGATACTGGCTTGCCAAGCACCCAGTTCTCACGATCAAGACATGCCATCATCAAGGATCATCCCAGCCTCGGTAGACACGTTCATGGAATAATTCTACAGCGCGGCATGTAATCGACCGCTCTATACCCGAGGCTGACCATAACCTCGGGTCGCTTGTTCTCACAACACACACTGGCCGTGAAGCCGTTCATATCGACATGGGCTGAGATTCACCCCCTATTCGTCTCCATAAACTCCCATGGCACAAGAAAGCCGGGTCACATAATCACAGTACCTCACAAACACCTCGGTCATCGCGGTGCACGGCATCACCTCGGTATCCCGCTCATAGCGGCGAGGTTGTGGGATATACGGGCCGCATTTCCACCAGCAGCCGTCTTCCCCAAGAACGGCTCAGGCATGTGATTATGCGGGGGACAAACCAACAACCTCGTGTTTCTTGAGCCGCATTGGAGCCTCTTGACGTCAAAGAACTTGGAGGGCGGTGGTGATTTGACGTGTTTGTTGAGTAGATGGGTAAAGCAGTCTTCTATTGGCTGACGCCCAAGTTGACATCTACACTTACACTCCCGTCTCAAGTATCTATCCCCGTTTACATGGTCAGACAATCATACCATCTCCAAGTGCCGGCGAAACCTTGCGAGGAACCGGACTCGAGCTCCTCACGAAGCCATCAGGACCATCATCCACACTCCTCATTGCACCCACTCCCACTGCGGCTCAGCGATTGGCGTTTCTAGGGCAAGGGCGTGCGGAGTGAGATCTGGGGAAATGAGCAGAGAGGTTGACAAAGGTAGGTTTGCCACTAGAACCATGATCCGAAGTCGGATCCGCCAGCTTTGTCCCTGTCTTCCCGGGATGCCGCTGTTCAAGACATCTCGGTCTGCGCCCGGCTTCCTACGTCAGGAGCCGTCCGCCAAAGCAATGTTGGGCCGGCAATTGCGAGCCTCGGACGAGCGGCTCTGTGGACCACCGACTCATCCCCGGCATTTCATTCATTCATTCAATTCCCCACGGCCCCGTAAAACTGACGTTATCTCTTGGCTTTGGATCGAGCCTTTGATTCACCCGGAAAGGGGTTGATTAATGCGCGAGAACACGTCTCTTGCCGATATCTTCTCGGATCTTCCGTCTTCCTCCGAGGAGAGACGGATGAGACCCTGGATGCTCAAGATCCCTGCTGAGAACGTGCCTGCTCCTCACTGGCGAGCTCACATTGGATTAGCCTTGGACCCTGCAGAGGACAGCGTGGTGACTTTGACTTGACGCAAGCCCTCCTTGGCAGTTTCGAGCGTCTGGACTCTGACCGAGAATGGCATGAGCCCATCAGCCAAACTTGCAGGGCTAATTCGCCATGTGCAAGCTCCAGAGGTGAAGGCCTTCCGCATGTCCGAGTAGCTTAGTCGTCCCCCGGCTTGTTGGGAACTAAAATAGTACTGTAGCATTAGCACCAGCACACCTTGGCAGTTGATGCTGGAATTGAGGCTGAAAGAATCGTCAATCATGCTCATGCCGGTTGTACCTGATTAGATCGGGGTGTGGTCCGTGGAGCCCGAACGTTCCGATCTTGGATGAGTCCGCAGCTGAGACTTGTCAATAATGAAGCAGATGGTGTGCAAGCCAAGGCAGCTCTTGGTTGATGCCGTCAACGACTCTGCAGCAGCCCACTCAGAGCCCTCCTATGATGAACTATCATGATCCGACTCATCACTTATTGAACAAAGTAAAAACCAGAGCTTGCGCAAGCATTTTCACATGCCAAGAGAGCCCAATCGGGGCTGCTACACCCTGAACGTGCATCTCCAACCTTTGAAAGACGTCGAGTTTGTTAGTCAACATCTGCTCAGTACACGTACCTGCTTGGTAGCCATGGTTCCTTACATGTGATTGTGACAAATAGCTAGAGCACGTTCCAACAACGTGTAGCATGTAACTCTGTAATGCCATGCGGCAGAAAACTGCCGGCGGAACCGACTGACAGTGGGAATCTCAGCCCTGCGGAAAGATGGCGGCTCAACAAGACCCCATCCATGCTCGCTTTTAGATGCCTCAAGGACTTCAACGCGCGTTACAATCTCACCGCAGACGACAATGTTTGGTCCCTTGCTTCCGCGAACTCCACAACGCTTCGGCAAAAGAAGGCTTGTCAGGTTGATGGAACCCCAACCAAAGTCTCAATCTTCATGATAAGCTCCATATTGCGCGGCCGCAAGATCCATTATAGCACCAGAGTCCTCGGATCCGCGATTGGGCACATGCAGATGGCTTCCTCAGCACCCACAAAGCACATGCTGCGAGTCTTTTCACGTTCCTTCAGACGGTCGTTGCTGGTGGTTGCGCAATGGCCAGTCAAGGACATGCGGTCTGAGGCTCTTTGTTACACGGCCAGGTTGTGTGACTGATTGACAGTAAGCCCGTGAAGCGAGATGGGGCAATCACGGAGCTTCTTTGTCGTTATGCGTGTGCTGCGGCCGCCTTGGGCACCAACGAAGAGAGCCTGGACAGCAGATGCAAAGCGCTGCATCGTTTGATCCTGGTCCAAGTATCAGACGAGGTCGTAGGCAGTGAAATTGTGCAATGCCTACTCCATTGTCAGATGCGCGAACCACCCATGGGAGATTGTCCCGTCGCGTCGGATCCCGTCCCAGCCCGTAGGACCAAAGCCCGTCGTCTCCCACGCCAAGCAAAGGCCACGTTCGGTGTTGGTTTCGTCTGCCGGGACGGGACGTACACAACAGGATCGCTACCATGCCATGCTCTGGCAGGGAACAGGCAATCTAGGCTGTCCAACACGCCGGGCGCGATGCGACGTGCTTGTCAGCAGCCAACGACGTGCACTAGCCGGAAGCCGGTTTCTGCCTCTTATCAAATCGAGGGTTGCGCTTTATGCAAGCAACTGCCTTGGGCACCTAGGAAATGTTGTGCATTGCCTGGCACCTGTCTACGCAAACTTGCCCACGGCAATATGTGCAGATAGACTCAGACAGACCTGTCGGGCATCGAGGCGCAACCCGTCCAGCATCCAAGCCGCAGCGAGTCTAATGTGTGTGCGGATGGAGACCTTTCTGTCTCATTGTCAGCATGAGCAGTCCTGGCGCAAGATGAGACGATGCTGAATGGGGGTTGCTCAACGGCATAAACCTCTCAGAGGCCGAGACAGCAGCAGGTGTTTTTTGGTAAACCCGGTGCTTGGTGTCCGTGGGCATGAAACCAGAGCAGAGTACCCCCGTTCAATTACCCACACCCCTTGGGGGCCGGGATGGAGCTGTCTGGCAAGCATCGTTGTTTACAACGACATCTTCCCCATGCTGACCCCTCCTGCTCAGGCATCTCGCGGGGCGCGGCGTGGGGGACACACCCATCGTCTGGAGCTGGATGAGATGGAGCTGCGGCGTGTACTCCGTAGAGGTACGCAGCACTCATCAGATTATTCTCGTCGATGCCGTCGGAGGATCCTGTCGTCATTCCTGGGTCCGCTTTGTGACATCCCTCTGCCCTCAAAGCCCCCTTGCCGGCCGAGACCTGATCCGGTTCTCGGTTTCGCCAGAGGAGCCTCAGAAGGCCTCATTTCCCAGCCGCTGGAACTCCCTGGCCCGCCCCGTCTGGGTGGATGAACGGCCGCTCATGCTCATGCTCATGCCGTGCGTATCCGCAGCCCCATCCCATGGGCATCGCAAGCAGGCCACGAGGAGCATCAAATATCGCTTGACAATTGAGCTAGCGCCAACAGGAGAACAACTGGACCGCCCGCTCTTCACTATCAGGGTGCCCTGATCAGCGCTCCGTCCCGGACTAGATTGCCCGATTTCAGGTACCGCAACTTACAGGTTATTTTTCTTTTGTGGAAACAGTCTTGTCTGGGCTGGCCTCGGCATGGAAGATGTGTCATTAGCTGTGCGGGCGTTTGCCGATCGTCTGGGGTTTTTGCTCGGATAGCTCCACCGAGACAGAGTGGCTTTTCTGTATCCGTAGCCGATTACTCTCGAAGCGATCGGCTAAATGATGGCGAGGCGAAGTGAGGATACGAGTCAGTCTCGGTGTCAATCGCACTGAGGATATGAATGTGAGGATGGGAAAGATAAGGGATCGACCTAGTGAGACCCTTCTCGCTGCGATTCGACTAAGCGTCTTGGTAGCTAGCGCTTAAGTGGGCGCATAAATTGTCAAGAACCTTCCTGCCTTCCTGGGCAAGTCTTAGCTAGGCACGCTATCGTAATAAAACTTGGCACACCAAAAATCAGGCCCGGGCGCACACCTCAATCGGCGTCGCAAAAAGGGTCAATTTT